>MU966704.1:16500-29492 GCA_036418165.1 Cooperia oncophora
AAATATGCTTTTTTGGTTCACAAGCGCCCATCTAGCTTTCACACAATATGGCTCCCTGATCCCTTCCCCACGGTGCTTATTGTAGAAAATAGCCTAACTGACAGCGTGTTTATTTATTTGTTTCATTGTATTTCCATGAACAGTGAAGTTCTCATCCGACAGTGGGGCGGTCCTACGACTACGCTGGCGAGCGGTCCGACGCGGTCGCGATCGATAACGGCTGATACGCCCATTCAACTGATTTCAGTTGTTAACATCTTCTGAAAGCTGAAATTAATCTTCTCCCGGCTTCAATAAGAAAAGGTAAGCATGTTTTACTGAAGCTAGATTTCATTTTGCATGATTTTCGTCAATGACATCAAAGTTAAACTAGGACATTTGAGAGCAGGCACAAAAAACGCGAAAACAGGAAGCAGAAGCCAATTCTCTAGGAGAAAATCATGCTAAAATCATGCAAAATGTAATCTAGTTTCAGCAGACATACCTTTCCGAACTGAGGTCGAGAAGTGATTAATTTCAGTTTTTACAAGCTAAATGCAACAGAAATACAGCAAAAATACCGCAGAAATCAGCTGACTGGGAGCGTCTCTCGATCGGCAAGAGTCCAGACGGAAGAGTGAGCAGATAGTGCGGCGGCGTGTGTTCGAGCGCAGAGTCAATGTCAGAGAGCGCAGAGGCAATGATGATAATCGCCCCAGGCCTCTGCCTTTCCACCGACACGCAACCGTCGGACCGCTCGCCAGCGTGGCCGTGGAATCGCCTCACGGTCGGATGAGAACTCCACTATAAATATTTACTTCAACTGCATCAGGTGATTCCAGTAGGAGACTAATCAGAAGAAGAAGTAGACATGGCTGGAAAAGAAAAACGTAAGGGTTTGTTTCGTCCCTTACTCCGGACAAACTAAAACCAAACCTAAACCAACCCACACAAATGCACGTAGTCTCATGTACAGTCTTGTTCGCTGCGGATGCTGGGGACTGTCTGAGAAGCTGGGTTTGGCGCCGGCCCGTTCCTCACCGATTGTGGAAGCTGGCAAACGACAACCACAAGGGGAAAAGGAGCAGTCACCGCGCCAAACCCTGGCCATCTGAAATGCCCAGCGTCGGCAGCGAACAAGACTGAATTACTGAAGAGATGTCAATACCGTTCTTCAGGTGAACTGGCCTGGATATATCCGCTAGCTGTCATAATCATAACACTCATCATCCTTGCCATCGTCATCGCATTATGTGAACTCAGAAAACGTCGACAGAATAGGCAGTGAGTTTTTTTACCAAAATATTGTCCATTTCTCCGTCTCATTGTTATTTATAATTGCCATGGGCGCTTCTAATGCATTGTTGCTTGGAAACTGACTGTGTTTCTTAGATATTGCTAATCTATACGACATTTGGGTTAGAATACGGTAGCATGGCATTTGGGCCAGATTGCGATGTGCACAACTTTCAAACCGATCCAATATACGCTAGAATGTGCAAGCCGAACCTTGCCAAAACTTTATAGCCAACAATTCAAGCCATTCCAATAGCTGCGTTTATTTTTTATTTCTGAAGAAGAGCGTTTATTTTTCCAAGAAAACATCTGTCCCGATATTGCTTTACTGTCGGGTAACTGTCACGTAACAATGAATTGTTATGATAGAGTTGTTTGAATTTCTTTCTTCTAACATTTTCCGCATTCCGCGAGTCGTAAATAGCTTATCACTACTAAAGTCTTGTTGGTTGCGGATGATGGGGCGTATAAGGTAGGTTTGGCGCGGCGCTAAACCCGTTTTGCACCAGCTGCTGAAGCGTAGGCGACAACAATTGGTGGAAACTATAAAAGGCAGTCTTGTCGCTTGCTTGCATCAACAGCTGGTATTAAACGGATTTGACTCCATGTCAAAACCATCTCGCTCAGCCGCGCCCCATCATGCGCAGCGGACGAGTGTAGACTGCGTTCATACTTTGCAACTCAGGAGCCTCATCGCTGTCGGAGAGTCGGTTTCGAGCGAAAAGGGTAGTGTAGGTATCAATCGGTGCAGAATACTAGTTGTTTTAAAACGCTAGCGGCCGGCTCCGATCGACACATATCTATGTTTTCCATTTCACACATTCTCCCAAAACGCCGATTCTCCCAAATGGCAAATATGAACGCGACCTCCTTTCTTAGTGGCATCCTTCCTCAATCCGGTGTTGTTTTGATACCGACAACCAGGGACAAAGAGCTGAGCGTGCTTTGGAGCGGAAAAGAATAGATGATTGGGCCAAGCACAAGGCGGCGGGACGCGTGCCAGGTGGAGCGTAGGGGTGGTTGTATTTGTCTGTCCACTCTCGCCGAGATAGCTGCTGAGAGCATTTCAAGCGGTTTTCTGGTTTATGGGACAAGACAGTGGTAATATACCGCTGCAGCGGACGAAAGTACCGACAAGTCGCTTGAAATCGAAAGTGAAAAGAACGGGGAAACTCTATACCTCCTTTCATGGAGTCTTGTCTCCGCATGAATCCATATGAGTTTCGCTGCTCCGATCCACAAACCGAACACACCTGGAATTTTATGCAGCACGCCGCGCGTGAGGCATGCGACGAGCTCACGATTGTCTTGTCCGCCTCCCGGTTCCCTGTATGCAAGTAAGTCGATCGTGAAAAGTAAAGTGGCATATTGATTCACTCCGACATTCCGAATCCCCAAAAAGAAACGGAAAGACGTGGACATATCAAGACAAGGCATAGTCGCGTCGACGCACGCTCTTCCTCCTCATCTACTTTGTCCCATTTTTTCTACCAGTGTCATGAAAATAATACTAGGAAAGGTCGTTCGTTTCGCTGTTAATGCTACACATTGAAGTTACTGATTATATTTTAATTTCAGATCCCGATACGTCACTCAAGAATGACGCGAAGTTCCCTATAATCGAGCGCACTCTTCATACTGCCTCAGTATTCTCATGGCCTTGCGTGTGTGTGTTTTTCTGCAGCCGAGTCGAACTGCAATCGTCCGCATCTGTGCAACAGGAAAAAGAAGAATTTATCTGTTCCCCACATGAACAGTCATGCCATTGACGTCCTCCTCCTCGCTTTTTGTCAATTTTAAAAGAGATAGGTCTCTTATGTAATCAATCGTATATTGTTCTGCTTTGCTGTATTTATAGCCTCTACATTGTGGAAGCTCATTTTTCTAAGTTATAGGGTTTTTATGATGTTGCAGTCATATGTTATGTTGTTGTATGTTTATATCATGAATAACATGTCCAGACAATTTGCAAGCACATATACTTACAAAAGCCTAAAGGTGGGCTTTCCTGGATGGATGGTTGCTTTCCCCAGATGGGAATTTTTGGACGAGTCGTCAGCCATCAAGTCGAATTTGGACCAAATCATGTGGAACTATAGTGATCAAGCTAAACACTCATTCCAAGTGGTGATGTCCAGTTCACCTGGACCTTTTCCCTCATGGTTTTGTGAATACGTTATAGGTGGTTTGCATCTCTTTGGCAACATATTTCGTAACTGTGTAACCATGAAGTTATTTCGACCAGATCACCCGTGAACTCCCATGGGGAAATTGGGGCTGGGCACTTCATTCCGGGGTTTTCGGGGGGTGGGGGGAGGGTCCTTGTATATTGGGATTCAAGACAACTGTCATGATGTGTGGAGGCAATCACAGTTTTCCCAAGCGGCAAGATCCCTCCGAAAACGGAGCCATCGAAGCCCAGCCGCCGTCATTTTCAAATGAAGTACGCAGCTACGCCCTCCCTAGCTCTGGTATGTGAACACCATTTCGCATCGTCTTACACTGAGGTTGTTGACATTACCTACTATTATACAAGGGCATTCGTTTTTTCGCCAAGCACCTTTGCACTTTGCATTATTTCAAGCCCAGCGGCATAAGACCGATAGTAATAGACGTCCATTTGTACACCTCGCCTGTTTCGACACGCTTAGCACGAAAAATATCATGCTCCTCGCGGGCGCTGCGTTACCCCTTCTCCAACCAAGGCACCAAGCGCCTAACCAGGGTGTACATGCAAACTGCAGTACTTCGAAAACACAATGTAGGAGGGAAACACCCACGTTGAAAGCGAATTTCGCTATTACCTGGTGTAAAGGGGGCGTATGTGACAATCGTAATTATCGCTGCGCTGGTGCTCAACGACGTCGGCTTGCCATACGCAGCAACTGGATAGTTACGGGCCTAATATGAGCGTGCTATGATGTCTAGGTGTTTCTCTGTGAAAGGAAAACGCGCAGAAAGGAGGGATTCATAAGTCACTTGTGGACCTGTCCTGGACTTAAAAAGAGCTTCCTGCGTCGGCTGGTAGGAGCGAGGGAGAGGCTGCGGTTGCGTGCCGAGCTTTGATAGTCTCTACCTACTGGGGTATGCTAGCTATTTCTTTGTAAAAGGTAGTCCGGTTTGCAATAGCAAGAGTTCTACGTTTTCCGCGGTTAGGAAGTGGGTGATAAGGACGCTGAGGCTCTCATTCGACCCCACCCACCAGTGGTCACCCCACCGAACGATCAGTGCCACTGAAAAAGGCATCATGTCTGCTATCTTACTCGTTTTGCCCGTGCTTTCTGCTTTTTTTTCGACAGTCAAGTCAATTAGCGCCGAGACAACCAGGTCTGTATCCCCATCCCTTTCCCCTACCTGCGGAAATTCCGAATGCTTGTGAATTCTTGCTTGGGAACCATTGGCAAAAGCGAATATGATAATACCCACGAGATTCAGAGTTCAAATGCCTCTACCTCCTCCTCCTTCCTTCCCGCCCCTCCCCCCACCAGGCTTGGAATAGGCGCCGGATATAAGAGATTCTGGGGTAATTCAGAATCCCTAGAACTAGAAAGGCGCGACGGGTGGGATGGGAGGAAGGCGGCATTTTCTTCATGGACTAGTTTTTTTGTGTAACTCACATGTACTAACCTGTCGAATCTTGTCAAATTTAAACAAACTTCTTGCTATTGTATAGTTTTACAAGGATTAGCAGGTCTCCACAGAAAGCATCGGGTATGAATGACGAGAACTCGCAAAATGCCCCCACCAAGCAGAAATGCGTCTGGGATTCTTATTGACTTTCTGTTGAACCACAGTTAGAGTTGGTACACATTTCCTCAACACACGACTTTATTCAGCCGCCAAGCTGTCGCGCGTCATCTGTACAATTTAACTACATAAGGAATATAGATACGCCGACCACAGAAGAGAATTAAATAAACGATAGCTGTAGAACAATGACGTCATATCACGGATCATTTACCACGAACGATAAAAAGAGCAGAAATCGTTCACATAAACTAAAAAGAATACAACAGTAGAAGAATACGTATTGTGTTTGACGAGAATTTGAAAGCGAGTGCGGAGTGTGAACGTATCTTGACGATGTGGTGATTATGCGGTCAGCTTCTCGCCCTTCTCTGAGTCATCTGCCGCCCATTCTTTCATTACTCAACTGATGGCAGCTGCGCCGGCTGGCCATCATGATGCTGCAAATAATACAAATATTAAAATCACTCTTCAAGCAATTGAAAAAACGAAATATTCAGCTGAGAACAATCATTTGCGCAACATGCTACATTTCAAAAACTCAAACTGATAAATTTACACCTCAACCATGAGGCTGGTCAGCTAAGGGAAGACTTGTTAATCCCTGTCAGCACGCCAGGTCACTTTGTGAAGATCTGCAACCTCACTTCACGTAAAGCTACAATACGTAACAAAATTTGGCGCAGTTCGGTTGGGGGGGGGGGGGGCGTTTTGCACCTTCATTACTTCCCATCGTCATGTCGAGTCATCGTGCAGATTTGTGAAATCTTGTGAAGCCTTTAAGCGATACCAGTCAAAAATTGAAGAAACTACTTTCTAACACCTGTAATCTTGAAGACTCTTGTCCCTTGTGAAGCCGCGAATACGACCATGGATAGAATCCAAAGTGCAAAATGTTCCCCCCCCCTCCCCATACTCCGGCCGAACTATGCCCAAAATTTCTTCACTTTTGGGCAAGGCACATGGCTGCGAGGGCAGAGCACATCATCGTCGATACGTGAGGTCGTATTTGACCGCTAGAGGAGGAGGGTTCATACGTTCCGTAGTTTTCATATTGTTGGTTTTTCCCTCACCTCGCTAGCTCTGTCTACTGCATTGTTGGGAGAATTCCAGCGGGGGTGTCGTATTTGGTCGATGAGTGTCGTATCAGATGCTGACAAGTGTTGTGGGAGAAATTTTACCAAAGTCCGAGGGAATTTTCCTGGCTGCTGGCTTTTCAGGATCTTTTTCCGTTTCATGGCTGCTATATATCCCCGTTCGATGCTGTTTTGTGGTGAAGAAGGTAAAGAAGAGGGAAAATTTTGCCGGAAACGTGTAGGAGGTTGAAGAAATCCAAAGAAGATGGTATGGAAACGTGAGGAGAGTCTATTTGGCAAACGGCGTAGTTGGGGAGGGTCGTTTTTCGCTAAAAAATTTACCACAACGTGAAGGTATGTCCTGACGAAGAGGAGGGGCACCCTTGACTAATTCAGTCATTGGGCGTACGGTATACTGTGTCGGGACCGCCTAAAGCTCATTAAATGGTACAATGAACTTACATAAGCACGTCATTTCATGCGATCTTTTCCTTCACGAAGGACGGTCATTTAATGCTGGAGTGTGCAAAAGAAAAGTTTGTGTGCGTTGGGACGAGCATTTCTGCCCACGTTTGGAGGGAAAGGAGGCGAACCGATTCCACTGCACCAATAGATCGCATTTCAAACGCCTCCATTGCTTTACACACCATTTATGCCCTCTGTAAGGAGAATAAGAAACCGACAGATTGGCTTCCAATAAAGAGCGGGGTTGAATGTCTAAAACAGCGTTCCATAGGTGCCTAACATGCGAACCGAGTTCTATACTTGGACATGAAAAGCTATAAATATTCGTCCTTCACACATTCGTCAACCGCCACCTTTCCAACACCCTATACCTAACGATCATGTAAGAAGAACGGTAATATGGAGTGTCCAGAGAAGGATCAAACCCTTGACGCTATTGAGCTCCGAACTTTCGAAGAGTAAGTCTGCCTTATTGAACAGAACTAATAAAGCGCTACTTCCCGGGTCAGGCTTAGGGGGGGCCTCTCGCCTCCCCCCCCCCTAGCTGACCGGGATCTTAAGCTCTGTCAAAGCTGCAGTGGAAGCTCACAGGATCGGCTTTCAATTAATCTCGGCATCAGAGACGTAATAATTCAGAATGTTTCTTCCAGCCTTCCGAGATTTGTACAGATACTTTTATTGGACTAACGTTTCGGCGAACATCGCCTTCTTCGGAGCCTGCAAGTCGAAACCTATCATCGAAACAAGTCACTCAAGCACCATTACTAATTACAGTAAGAAACCCGTAGTTCCTTACTGTAATTAGAAATGGTGCTTGAGTGAATTGTTTCGATGATAGGTTTCGACTTGCAGGCTCCGAAGAAGGCGATGTTCGCCGAAACGTTAGTCCAATAAAAGTATCTGTACAAATCTCGGGAGGCTGAAGAAACATTCTGAATTATTGCAGTGGAAGCGCTGCTCTTGTTCTTCGAAATTTGTGGCTATGAAGTAGAAAAGCACTGGTTTTCTGGACACAATACCCTGATTAAAGCTTGCATGAAAGTGAAATTGTAGTGTTCTTGTGTTTATTTCGAATCTCTGATCAGTAAAGATGGATATGCGGGGAGCACCCCCGTGGCGATCAACGATCAGGGACGCCGCCACATTCGTCCATTTCGAAGATCTCCCACTGTACGTCATTAAGTGTACTTTGGTCATGACCGCGGGATCGGAAACAAGGCACGCCATGGCACTGGGTTTAAGTTAGCTCAACAGCACCAGCCAATTCTTCCCTTGGCGTGGAGGAATCCCCTGGCTAGAAAACTGGCAGAGTGCCCATTCGAAAAGTTTGATTGTTGCTTTTGCTAGTTCATGCTGATTAACAAGTAAGTAAACTGTTGCGAAGTAGAACAAGTGAGCCACTTTTGCAACAGGAATTAACAAAGTGCCCCATACAACTTCCCTTAGGACCATTTGGTTCGAACACCAAGCCGAACGGCGTCCAGAATCTTTAGCAGACCTCCTGGCATAAAATATAGATATATATCTGGGCCCTTCGAACGCACACAACGGGACCGCTCCTCTCTGGCATGCTGAAGTAGAATGAGAATAGATGTTGGCGAGACCGACAAGATTAATATCCGATACGAGACACAGCCATGAAAAATCGGCTGTGCTCCGCAAGCCATTATAAGCGCGAAGTACACAGCGGAAAAGCTCCACGATTAGAAGTCCTATGGAGCATTAGGTTAGTTCAAAACACATTCATCACTACCACTGCAGAAAAACCAAAAACGCTTCAAGTAAGGCATCTGTTGGTTGTAAGCATCATAGAGATAAACGGCGACGAGATGCATAGCTTAGAAAAAAGGAACCAACAATGGTGTTCCGATAGAGTACCAAATGATGAAGATCCCGTTACTACAAAGCGCTGATGGAATGATAGGGATAGGGGTGCGAGCCGTAAAACGATCGGGCGGACTCGAAGCGCGGTGAAGCCATACCCTAAGAGTTCTAAATGATGGAGATACCGTTACTACAAAGCCTAAGCCATAAGCGAATTCGTGTTACAAAAGCGGGATACCTTCTACGTTTGTGGGCCGCGCCACCAGGTCTGTGAATGGACTTCTGCATGTTGGTCTATCACAGAAAAGGCAAACTACATATTCACCCTTGAAGATGGTCCTTGGCATGTGCGAGGGGTCTGCAGTTGCACAGCGTGCCACTCCCGACCGAAAAAGACGGAACGGCTCTGCAGTGTAGTGGTACCCGAATGTTGGCTCCATACTCCGTCCCGCTATTCTCAAGGTGCAGCAGTTGCATCGATGCCAATTCACATTCGCAGGCGAAACACGCTATTCAAAGTGTAGAGAACAACCAGAAATGCTGAAAACAATGCAGCGTTTGACTGTCGGATTGGGTTATGGGGCTTGGCGCAGCGCAGGCAAAGCAGGAAGACACACGGAACAACGGCGGCTACACTACCGTTTCCAGCACTTGTTGCACGGAGTAGGTAGAAGTACAGCGACTACAACTTACGTCCCCCTCGCTTCCAACAGCAAGGGACACGATTCACGAAGGAAAGTGGTGTCCAGGTTGTCGTCAATGAAGGGAGGCTAGCTTACTATTTTTTCACTGAACCATTTGAACTGATGAGCTCCCTGCCACCAAGTTCCCGAGATAAAGTTGCCGACGGAGTGGGAACAAGAAAACTCTCCGAGGGCGATGAAGCAGGATTCTTCACGTTACAAACTGCTTCCCGTAGGCAGTTTCCGGGTGCGTCTTCCACCATGTCTCCACCTTATTCCCCTGCTCATGTGACAGGTAGGCCAAAATCAACAATAGGATGCGTTTTTAGGATGTCATTCTTAACTAAGGTTCAACCCCTCAATAAATCAAGCTCTACATTTTTAACCGATGAACTGCCAAGAAAGGAGCACGTTCGTAACAAACCTGAACATGTGGCATGGGGCTAAGTTTGCAGTGCACCGATGGATTAATGATAGATGCCTTTCTCTGAGGCACAGTATCTGGACGGGGGATCTGAAACACCAAGCATTTCTGAGCATGTATCGAAACAAGAAATGATAAATAGTGAAAACGCACTTGAAGATTCGTTTCACCATCGGGAGAAGTTGGTTCAGCAGCAGCAACCGATCTCGGGTTTGGAGAAGCTGCAGTCATCACCACTGGAGTAGCCATTGGATGAGGAAGACGGCCGCCCAAACCGGGTGCAGCTTGTTTGCAGCGATCTTTGTCCATGGCGTAATCACCAGAATCGAAGAACTTCTTGAAATGTGAACTTCCGGCTACGATCGTTTCCATTTCAGTGTTTTATTATTGCCTTCCAGAACTATCGAGATTCACACCTCCTACCCCTTTCGCGTACATTATGGGGCAGCAACTATCGAGATTCACACCTCCTACCCCTTTCGCGTTCATTATGGGGCTGCATTTTAGGGCCACTACGCTTTCTAAGCACATTACTTAGGCAGTGGTATCAAAATATAAACTTACAGGTGTTAAATGACTTGAACAGAGGGGAAAAGCAAAAGAACCTGTTAGGCAGGCACTAAATGATCCTTTTCGAATATGTAGAGTTTTCTAGCGCTCGGTCAGATATTCAGAATTCTTGGCTTCGCGCCAGCAAATCAATGAGGCCACGTCGGTGCATCCCCGATTATTTCTTGAAGTGTTTTCCAGTAATTACGTTCGCTCGTTATTCAGTCTCGTGGAGAGCCTCAGGCACTGAGTGAGGCAACCTTAGGCACGTCGTAAACTCCCGACATTCTTGCCGCACAATTTTGAGCGGCAGAGATTACGAACCTTTGGCGGCTGCAGACCTGCGCATCCCAGCGCGGAAAGAATTTCACCTCTTACTATTAGTTAATGCCAAAAGGAGCCTTCGGAACCTGCTGAGGGAACTCGCAGCACTGGAAATCGGCCTACCACGATCAGAAATCTGTTCACTATCGCTGCACAGCAGCAGAGCCAAACCCGTTTATACCCCACTCGCAATACTGAAACCTATTTTTCCGCAAAATTGCTGTCAAACCATGGCGGGGTGCGGTGGGATATAAGGGTAAATGGAGCGGGGAAAATCCCACGAAAGTCAACATAAGAAAAGGTAATACGATCCATCCTTTCCTCCAGCCATCAAATACGACCCCCTACGTACGACGGGCCCAGACCTTTTCTTAGAATCCTCTGAAGATACCAACTGAGGTGTTCCCAAGAAGCAGTCCTTTACGCAGAAAAACCCCTCCAAAGGCATCAAAGCCATCCCATTTATTGTGAGGTGAGAACATTTTTCTTCGAGAGCATCCCGTTTCAGAGAACATTTCCAAAATCGTCAAAAATTCTGAAATGACAAACCCTTTGTTGTAGTTTCTTCTGCAGAAACGAGGAAGCGGGTCGAGCTGGTAGTCGACCTTGAGAAGCGAGCTTATTCATCAATTGTTGCTCTTGCTGTTTCTCCACCGATAGACCTTCTTCCAAGTCCTCCGGTACTTCACTTCCCATTTCGCTCCGCATGGTGATAGTTAACTACTGAAATGAAGACAACTGAAAGACACCATGACTACAGAGAGAGATACGAGTAGCGATTGGTGAGAACTTAACCAGCTGCCCGCGTCATGAACTGACGGCTGGTCAGATAATCCAGGAAACGTCTTCATAGGAAAAGCAATCTCGCAGCGCAAGAGCAGAAGACGGCGAGGTAAAGGCACGGAGTAAACAAATCGCGCGAGTGACACTCAACACAACGCGAGAGATAACGACTACTCTGAGAACGAGCAACGAGGAGCAGGGAGCAACTGCAGGCATCCTTAATGTGCCTCTAAACTGATTCACTTGGGCTTTTAAGATACCTCGATCACATGGGAGTGGATTGATGGTCGATTAAACCATCTGTGATCCTCAGACATGTGATTAGACACATCACATGATGAAAGAAACCATTGGATAGAGGAAACAGGTAACCATGGATAAAGAGGTAAAAAGCGTCACGACACCAGACGTTAGCCAGACCAACCAATAAATCGTCTCTCATTTTAGATACATGGCTTGGCGCGTCAAAGACCCGCTCTACGACCTGCCGGGCGGACCCATTCCATGTTCAAAACGGGCGCGTCCTTGGTGGTCGAAGTTACTCTCCAGCCATTCGAAACTAAAAGGCAGTGGAAATGGATGGGTTGTCACCAGAGCATATCCTGGCGTTGCAGAAAAATTCTGCAAAAGACGACCCCCTCCCCTTCTCAGTCTTCAATCTCCCTACCACTTTCCAGCGAAAATTCTCCAGTATTTCCTTGAAAAGAAAGCCTGACGCCGCTCGAGGGTACATAGCGCGCGTGAAACGGGAAAAGAAGTCATCACACACAAACATTTCCTCAGAGGTGAGTACGATCCCCCCCCCACTTCAGCGACCCAATAAGACCCTCTCTTGCTGGGGATCCCAACGTTAGACGTGCCGTGGTTGTGATAGCTAATTGCATCACTCATCAAGCATGCCACAGCCTCCCCATCAGGGTTCATAATCCATTGTGGACATCACAATGAGGGGGAGAGGGGGTAGTACTTGGCTTGAGGGAGAGGGGGCATATTTGGTCTCCAAAGGTTGGGATTGTTGAGATTCTTGATTCTTTATTTTACTCTCCAATGAAGGCAAAATTTTGGGAATGCGCGTATACTAGGCCGTGTGGCGTATAGCGTGGCTGCGCGCATATAGCACAACGAGTGGTTTCGAGACATAAGGGTCATAGAGCTAACACAAGCCTCCAGCTTGTGTTAGCTCTATGACTCTTATGTTTCGAAGGCACTCACTAATTTGCAAGTCGCTGCTTATATCCTGGTACCAATCAAGCGGTCCCAGATGGATGAAGACTTGATTGGCTCTGGCGGATATAAATCCTTGACTCGACCTTTGAATCGTGAACAAATAAATGAAGTCACATGCTACTGTTCCGCCTTCGACCCCCTTCCCCTGTTCGCGTGAAAAGAGATAATTCCACCGAGAACCAAGGTTCACTAGAATTACCGGCACTGTCTCACCATCCTTTCCCCATGATACCAATAATTTGGCATATATGTTGCGAATTATCAGCTTTTTAACCACTTCTGATTGCCATGCTTAGTCATGTGATTACAGGCAGTCAAAGGGTTTATTACGAGCAACACACCGTCATTCGCTTATGGGCGGAAACCTGCTAACACTACGGAAGTTATTTACTAATGATGCAGAAGAGGGCGTGTTGAGCAGGAGTTTCCCGTGCTTCTTTCCCACTTCAGCTGGCCACAGTCACAATTCTATTGTTCCAATATGGGAAAGAAGAGGACCGCGAAAAGATTCTGTTCAAAACGTGGAAAGCTTTGCTGCTGCTCATCTGCTCGTGGCGGAGGTAAACCACAAGCTCTGGAGAGGTGGGCGGGGGGGGGGGGGGGGGGGGGGGGGGG
>MU966705.1:9829-19903 GCA_036418165.1 Cooperia oncophora
ATATTAGCTATTTCAGAGCAGTGTAGTTCCAACCGCTGTGGGAAAGTCGGATAATGCTCTCGAACTGTATAAAGCAATTGAAGCACAGGGAAATACAGTGCGTGATCTCAAAGCTAAGGACCCGAAGGTAAGCGCCAAATACACACTTGGTTATTCAACTAAATTTTCATTTGATTCCGGGAATCCTGGAACATTTGTTAGGCTCCGTTCGGTTAAGTGAGGGCACCTCATGGTACCTAGCTAAGCTTGTACAGACCACTTTATGAATACCTGTGAATTCCTGTGACCAAACTGGCTCACTCGCACCATTTCCCAGTTTACAACAGTTTACAGGTCCCGTCAATGTGATAGTTGTTAGTTAGCATGAACCAAAGAGGAAGCAGCGAAGGTGCAAAATGTCTACTCTAAACCGAATACCGCCCATTTCTGACTCCTTCTTCATCTCTCTTATCGATTCTTTTGCGCGTGTTCTGACATCGTTTTCTTAATTTCCCATGTGATTGTTACAGGTCGCTGGTAACTTTCTATTTTAGGCTGAATCCACAAAATTAGCTGTTCAAAAGTTGCTTGAATTGAAGAAGCAATATAAAGAGGCAACTGGTCAGGAATACAAACCAGGACAACCTCCAGAGTCAACGCCTAAGGCGCCTGCATCGGACGCGAACGATGCCCTCGCTCTCTATCAGAAAATTGAAGCGCAAGGGAGAGCTCGTTCGAAATGAAAAGGCGAAGGACGCTAAATCGGTGAGTTGTCAAACAGTTCTATCAGGGCAACTTGTTGTTTTGTTCGGGAAACAAAATGCGAGAATAAGCCCCCTGTTTGCTTAGGGCAAATATAGTACAAAAATGATCATTATTATGGAAATAAGTCTAAAATTTTGTTAAATTACGGTGGATTTTGAGGAGGCGTCAAAAGCGGCAATAGCGACCCTGTTGGAGCTCAAAAAGGAGTACAAAGAAAAGACCGGTCAGGAGTACAAGCCTGGCCAACCTCCTACGAGCGAGCCATCTTCTACCAATGCTACTTGTGATGCCGTTGGTGATGTATCGGCTCTGTATGCTGAAATAGAGGCCCAAGGCGAGCTTGTCAGAAACGAAAAGGCCAAAGATGCCAAGTCGGTACGTTTCACCGTAAGCTCCTGCTTCGCATGCCTGTAAGCATCGACACTCGGTGAGCATGACTTTACCTCCACATTTTCAGGAGGCTTCCAAAGCGGCCATAGCGAAGCTGCTGGAGTTGAAGAACAAGTATAAGGAGAAAACTGGACAAGAGTATAAACCTGGGCAAAAGCCCACTGCTGCACCGTCGGCTTCTGCCCGAAGCGCGCGATTGATGTTACTGCTCTGTATTCCCAAATTGAGGCACAGGGTGAACTTGTGCGGGCAGAAAAAGCCAAAGATGCCAAATCGGTGAGTCGCTTCATTATCGTTATCGCTGGCTCAATAGCTCCACAGTCATGCTTATTATTAGGTATTGTGAATATTGAGTTTTTTTAAATATGGTTTTCAACTGAAGTACATCTATCGTATCTTTATTTCAGGAAGCTTCTAAAGCCGCCATCGCGAAGCTACTTGAGTTGAAGAAACAGTACAAAGAGCAAACTGGTCAGGAGTACAAGCCTGGCCAGCAGCCTGTTCCTGCTGCATCCTCTTCACCCCCTAGCAGTACTGATGCACTGGCGCTTTACTCGGAGATCGAAGCTCAGGGAGACCTTGTTCGAAAGGAAAAGGCTAAGGACGCCAAATCGGCAAGTTCTGCTTCATTGTTTTCAAATTACTTACAGGTTTGATAGATATAGACGAATTTGCATCCTATCAATGGTCGACTTTTTTTTAATCTTGGCATGCTAACGCGACCTTTGACGGTGCTACTCGGTTGTCTAAACAAAGCTCAGGCTCAGTGAAGAATATGTCTTCTCCGCGAAACTATGTCTTTCCGAATCTGGTGCACTCCGAGCGTAAGCTTTTGTTAGGGGAATGGACTTAGGCCGAGTGACACTCACCAACTAAATGAGGCTGCGTTCATACTTCACGTCAGCAGTTTCACTTCGGACGTTTTGAGCGCCGATCGATACTGATACTATCCTATTGAAATGATGGAGTTTCTCCCAAAGCGCTAAACACGCTAGGCCGGTACCTTTACTTTCCGCTCGAAACGCCGCCGAGAAGTATGAACGCGGTCTTAGCGCTTGCCGTCGGAGTGTTTCTTTAAACGAGTGCTTGGTCGCTTAGTCAGGCTTATTTTTTCGGCGTCAGAATCCTGGCTTCACAGCTGGGTCGATCATTTTGGTTCTGATTTTAACATTTTGCAATGAGCTATTGCTGCCTTCAGGATGCTGCCAAGGCCGCTATTGCCAAACTGCTGGAGTTGAAGAAGCAATATGAGCAGATCACTGGTCATCCTCATAAACCAGGACAACCCCCTGTTACAAGTCCGTCACAGCCACAAGAGGCAGCATTTGATGCCTCCGCGCTTTACAATGAGATACAGGCTCAGGGTGATCTAGTACGCCAAGAGAAGCAGAAGGATGCTAAATCCGTAAGTTTTTTCCGTTCTGCTCCAGAATAGGTTTCATGTGTCATTTTTCAAACGTGCCAAAATCACGTATTCTTTGAGGATGCTTCCAAGGCTGCCATCCAGAAACTTCTAGAATTGAAGAAGCTCTACAAAGAAAAGACCGGGCAGGAGTATAAACCGAAATAATTTGGGGAACGGCTCTTTGCAATAGATCAAATTGCTTACCTAGTCAAGCTGAATTGTTATAGAAATGGGATGTTGAGTTTCATGTTATGCTAGGTATTCTGTAATGTTGTCGTTAGATTGTTTTTGTTACAGGCGGTGGTTTTATATTGCTCTGGAATAAATAAGTTTTATATCAAACTGCATTTTTTTCCTTAACTTGGCACTTGTTCTATGTGCAAGCATCTATTATTATTGTGGAAGTGTGTTGAATCTTCAATCACCTTGACCTGCAGTCTTGATCGCTGTGGATGCTGAGGCATATCAACGGGCTGGGTTTGGCGCAGCGCCTATCTGTTCCCCACCAATTGTGAGAGCCGGCAACGACCATAAATTGGTTGAAAATCGACCGAGTTGGCGGTGCGTCAAACGCAGCCCCGCTGACACGCCCTTGCATCCGCGGAACAGGCAATGTTCTTTTTCTGGAGGACTCACTGAGGATCGTTTTTAAGAATGTACTAGTCGTCGCAGCTCGCTAGTCCCTATCACTATGGTCTTGCTATTCCTCATCTTATTGTGCTACGGTGAGTTTTGTAATTCATAAAGTGGACTGAACTGTGCAATGGCGCATTACCGACTTTGAGGACACAACATCCATACTTGATTTCTCGTTTTACACCCTTATTCCGTCCGTAACCAAGAGGGGTCAACATAAGGGCTGCCCCGCCCGTCCCCGCACAGCAACTGCGCCGCGTGGCCAGGCTAGCAGTACTCCACGCCTAAAGGCAAATGGTCCGCTCAGGAGCCAGGGGAACAGGAACTCAACACTCACAGCAGTTCTTAGCCAAAGAATCGTAGCTCTAGTTAACGCTTCTTAGTCATTTACCCGTTCAAGCGCCCATTCATAGTAGGCTACTTTCAACACAATCAAAGGAGCTAAATGAGAAAGTCCCCTGAAACAGATAAGGAAATCCTAACAAAGATACCTACACTTTTGTGGGTGCTATGAGACTTAGGGTTAATTTAACCCTTTACGCCGAATAACTCGGTAGTCCAGTTTATTGTTATAAGAGAGAGAGAGAGAGAGAGAGAGAGAGAGAGCCACAAGACTTTATCTGGTGAACGCAGAACGAAGAGTGCCCAACAACCTCAAGAAGCGCCTGTTTTCCTAAGTACGATTCAGCCCTGCCAATAAGGTCGGGGTCGAGGGGCATCATCGGTGACGATGACAGACACTCCGCAGTTCCTCAGTTTTCGATAGTCCTGTTTATTTTCTTGTTCTATGCCTTACGAGGTTGTTATTTGGGACGTTTAATCAACAGAGCTTGAACTTTCGCTAAATAATAGCCTTCAGAGGCCGATGTTTCCACCACGCATGAGTTTGAGTGGAGAGTCCGCTGCCCTACGAGAGTGCTAGTCAGGTGTGTTTCGACTGCAACTGCGCGCGAATTAACTTGCGACGACTAGCGCTGTCGTACGGATTCTTCCTAAACCGTGGGACCATTGGTCTCTGGAGAGAACGATTTAGTCGAAATTTAATTCTTTATTGGCGAATGTTCGGTGTAACAACCTCGTAAGACGCAAAATGGGAGAACAAGCGATTGAGAATATCACGCCGAGTTTACAAGGAAAAGGAGAAAAGCTGGCAGTAATCGTGTTACTTTTTGAACCGTTCTCCAATTGTTATTTTCAGTTTTCCCAAAAAGCGCGGGAGAGGGTCTTTCTGATGATATCTACATTACGATTCCGGTAACAGAAGGGATAGCTGGGTATCGCTTGTTCAATGGGACGCATCAGTTCGGTTTTCACAGTAGGTTACCATTGCTTCTTTCTTAAATGATTGTCTTTGCTTCTTTTATCGCTTTTACAGGTTCGAAAGCCGATTCACGTGGTGTTGTAGTCAAATTGAATCGAGGGGAAAGAGCAGGACTGCGCGATTGTTGGCGAATCCGATTTCAGAACTACTTCGGGAAATATCATATTTTATTATCTACTGACATGCTCGATCGGTATGTTTCGGACATCCTTAATGATCCAGCGGAGTTGATTTGTTCGGAAAAATTATGAAGTTATCACGGAAATATGTTGATTCAGTTTTGTGGTGCAAGAAATTCTGGAATCAAAATGTATAGCTGGCTTAATTGTTTATGATCCCGAAACGAATATTGAGCCTACAGAATCTCTTTCTCATGATGGAATATGTCCGAATCGTCACAGCGGTGAGTGAATGCTTGCACTGAATGCAATCGTGCACAGTGGCTCGGGGGGGGGGGGGAGTCGGGGCGGTGAGTCGGCATTTTCGCTATTCCCCATCGTCCCGTTCATTGCTTTGCAGGAACTGACAAGTAACATTTCCAAGACTTGACTATTTTTCACTACAAAATTTGGCTGGTATTACTTCTTCTCTACTCCATCTCTGGACACGACTGGAAGTAGCGAAAGTGCAAAATACTCCTCCCCCAACGTCGAACTGTGCCGCAACTTCTAATGAAAGCCGATTCAGATGTATATGGAGACGAATGCTCCGCTTCATATGCATGGAATGATCGAGGTTTTGTGTTACCGGATGGATTACGCAATATTGATTGGAAAATGCAGATTTTATACGTGTATAATAAAACTCACGTGGATACGATCAAAAAGGCAAGCTATTTTTGATGTATCCGATTTCCGCAGCTATTTTTCCGATGCGAGGAACGGGGGGGGGGGTAGAGTTTCACTAAGCCATGCCGATCCTGCTAGACAGCGTTCTTGAAAGACACCGTGAGACTACGAATCCTTGGGAGTGTGACTTAAAAAGGAAAGTGGTACTCAGTGGTTTATTAGAGATTGCAGATCTGCAGATAAAGCAAAAGAAACGGTCGGAAACTCTAAATAGCCCCATCTGATTGGACGAGTTCCTCGGGCCCAGTGGTTTCACGGCTCCAAGTCGATACGACAGCCACCTCTATGCATTCCTTGGATTTTACTAATGTAATGGCATGCTGCTGGAGCAACGGAGCGGTAGCTAATCACCCCAAGCAAATCGTCATCGTGGTGCAGTGGGGCGTACTGTCGCGCCGCCGCTTGGCCCCCATCAACGACTTCAGCGCTCAAATTTTGCCAGGATGTTTTTTCTTTTATTCTTTACGGTTCCAAAAGCTATATGGTCTTTTTTCAGTGCCATGACCTGTATAACGTACCAAAGAATGGCTCAGCTTCTGTGTCTTTTCCACTCTGTGCCGCTTCTTTTGGAGTGTTCAGCACGGCAGCCGGCTCTACTGAAATTTGCTATCGACGAAGCAAACCCTGGTCACGTTTACTTGATCTGAGTATTGAGAATAGAGAGTACGTTTACTATTACGATTTTGGTGCGTGAACGTGAATTTCTTGTCCACAGAGCCATGTTTTAGTCAGGAAAACATAACCATTGTTTCAGTGATTTATGTAGTCCTTTGGTTGGTGTCAACATTCTTTCTTATCTACCTCCTAAGGTGTACAAGGAATCTGCTCCTGCTCATACTGCTAGATATCTTATGCTCTCTGCGAGGGTAAGTTTATGTCAGGTTTTACTCAGCTTGTCCAATTCTGACAGACATATTTGGGTTCCATCAGACGTTTGTCCTTTTCATGGCCTTAAAGGCAGATTCCGCGTTTTGTGAAGTTGCTCTCTCTCCGCGAGCAGGTAGCTTGGTCCGTAGTAGTAGCAGTTGTACCACTTTCGCGGCACAAAAGCAAATGGCTGGGACACCCATGCCGTAGTTCCTTTCACTGACTCCACCCACATTCATTATCCCCTCCCAGCGCTCTACCAAGCCGTAGTGGGCATGTGGGCAGGGACACTATTGTCAATAAGAAACCAGCTGGGATCATTTGCGGTGACCATATCGGCCGCTACACAACTGCCTGGTAACCTCGTCCGACCACGCACTTTGCTCGCCCTCTGCTCGTACGTGCGCTCGCCAAGGCGTCTTATTTGGGGGCATCAGCGACGATTTCTCTTTTGTTTCTTGTTCGGGATTTCTCGGCATCTTGGCATTCCTGACTGAGCCCCATTTCCCAGAATAATCTGATCTTATCGCGGGTATTGCTTTTGATTGAATCATTTTGCTTCCAGCTTGACAGTTTCGGACTCATTCCTGAGATATCTCCTGGAGAAATTAGCGTTGTCACTTCGGTTATTGCCCTCTTGGCAGCAGCAAGGACGATAGGAATGCATGCGGATATTTTTGAGAAGGCGGCTAACGCCTCCGAACCGTCACGTTATCGTCGCCGTTCTTTGATGGGGTAAGTTTCACAACCTATGCAGGTGCGGTCGGCTTGGAGGGAGTGTTTTCCTGGTTCCTAGCGATCACTGGCGATGGTTCTTGGGGAGATCTGCGAAATCCTGTGAAGTCACGCAGTGGCAGGAGCTTCATTTATACTTGACAAGTATTTACTTGTCAGCAAAAGGATCTAGCGAAAGTGCAGAATACCCCTCTCAGTCGAACACTTCCTATGCACCGTTTGACCAGTAAAATAAATGTATGATCCATTTCTTCAAGGAATCGTTCGACTATATCGGAAGCAGCGACGCCGCTTACGACATGATGTGAGACTACAAAGTTTTGGAGAAGACTGAAATGTATTCAGAGCTGTTGTTGTTGTTTAGGAAAGGAGAATTTCCACGGAAGTTATCCAGTAAATTCAAAGCGCAACTCGATCCAGTTCTTTCTTCGCAGCTTGAGGCTATTATTGAAGTGCAGCAACTGGGAACTGGTGATGGAGTTAAACTGTATGGACACGCCGATGGAGGACAATTTCAGCGGGACGGATTGGAAGAGTGTTAATTTCTTTTCTACATGATAGGTCTTTTTAGCTGTTATACTGCGTTTCTGCTTCTTACTTTCTGGATTTCATTCATTTGCGGGCTAAACCGCTTAGTTAAACTTATTTCTTCAGCTCAAAGAGGTACTGGATTCGTTATCGGCGGGAGCGATTGCAGCAGGTGGTTCGTTGGTTCCTCCGACAGAGAGTTCCCGTATGCCGCCATCGAGCTGGCATCCGTTCTTTCGGATCGCATCTTCGATTCGTGGCATAGTTTTGGCTCCATTCCGAGAAAAGTACGAATATGGGTAGGCTTTTACTTGGGTTACTAGCCCGAGTTCATTACAAATGTAGCATGCATTCTGCGCATTCTGACACAATAAGGATTATTCAGTAAGAGACAACCGACTCACAGAAGTGTTTGGGATAGAATAATGCTACCGGCACGCGGCTACGGATTCACACCTTATTCGACGACGTGAGGCTTGGGGCTTATTTCATGAGATCCGCGTTGCGATGGCGCAAGAAAATGGCTAATTTCCTAGCTGACTGACTGACACACTGAAAAGCATTCTTCTCAAGTCAACTAGATCCTGGTGCGGGTTCAACATGCACCGTACGCCGCTTTTACACTTACCCAGTAGGATGAAGATGAAGCGCGGATCGCTCTGTAAATGCATAGGCAGCACAGTACAGTCTTCATCGCTGAAGTCAATCGCGGGCCTGTCGTTAGACCAGCACTCGTTTAATGACCGAGCCCGCAACAATCCTGCCCCACTGGCTTCAGTGATAACCACTGTATAGCAGGTGACCTCGCTAGCTTACGCGCTGTGGAACAGGACACTGGGCGAGGGTCACCCCCCCCTTACTTGGTTGATCGATTGATAGCGGTCGCCTGAAGTACAAAAACATGCGCTCGTGCGCTGGCCGTTTCATGCGAGACTTTGTAGGGTCTAATTCGCACACAAAGCGGTTACTATTATCCAGATCTTAAAGTAGATATGCCAAGCTTATCATCTAAAGGGAACGGGCAGAAATCGACTTTCGGTTTCTATCCTACACCCACTATTGACATGAATATAGTTTTTAGTCGTATTCAACTCGATGCTTTTGATCGATGCCTCAGTGGGAATTCAACTCAGCACTCCTGCAGCGATATCGAGTTGACGTTGCGGCTCTAGCGCTTGTTACGAGCTTGCTCGGGGACCATTGTGCGTTTAGGAGAATTTCGTCAAAAAGATGGCGCTACAAGTGGATAAGGAGTTTGTGAGTTGCTTAGTACTTTTACTGAATGTGATCCTACTGCTTACGGTAGGTACACAGTTCCTTTTCGAGACCGAACCCAATTATGTCTTCTTTTTATTCGTCTGACTTCTAGATAACTACGCTTTTCGAATGCTTCATCGATTCTCCTGATTGGTTTTCATGCGATTTTTTCAAGCGGCTCAATGGAGATCGTCTGAAACCATCTTCAGGTGAGAGCTATTTCTGAGAGGATTGCATCCTTTTTTTCCAGGCCAACATTTCTCTCTTTAGGGTTTTTTGCGGGCAAATCAACATATGTTTCTGCTGGATACCGTAATCCAATCCGTTTCTTTGTGGAATGGTTAGCGATTTATGCGACGGGTTCAACATCATATACAAGCAATGTGAAGGATAAGACCACTTGTGACGACTTGGGAGGGGAGCAAAATGTAAGTTAGCGAGCCGATTCATAACTGTGGGAATTGCCATTGCTCGCGACAGCTGTCGTTATTCGTGAAAACTACGATTTTCTTTTCTACTACGGATTAACACGTTTTTTTCCGCTCGGGAACATTTTCCTCAGAAGCAAAAAGGATCCCCCACCCCTTCGGGAAGGTCAGAGGCCGTTGCAAGTTTGGTGAAGGGCAGTAGATCGCAAGAGAAGAAAAGAGGGGATGATAGCCAGCTGCATGATCATACATAACCCTCTCGTCCCATCCTGTTGTGGGCGAAGCAGTGGCGAGTTCTTATGAGAAAGCTCTTGGGTTCGTTTTATGGAGCTGTACGCGAATGAGTGTTTATTGATTTAGGGTTTTCGGTGAGTGGACTGAGCTGTTGTGAGCAGTAGGGCGCAGCCATTTTAGCTCTGAAATGTCATGAATTTCTGGACTTTGGTGATGACCGAGGCTCTGGCGCTATAGTGTAGTTCGCTGCGGACGGTTGGGCGTGTCAGGCGGGATGAGTTTGGCGCGGTGCCAAACCCGTTCTCCACCAGTTGTTAAAGCGAGCAAGTGATATGACTGTATCATATCGTTCGTATTACTCGTTTTCTACCACTTTTTGTCGCATGCGCGCTTCAACAAGAAGGCAGAGAACGGCTTTGACGGGGTGACACACTCATACTGCCTGACACGCCCAACCGTCCGCAGCGAAAAGGTATTCAAAAATGATCTTCGGGTTTGAGCGTCGTATTAGAGGCTCATCAATCTCTAGCGGAGCTGAGAATTCAACATTTAGGTATATGTATACACATGGCAAGCTGACCCTCATACAGGAACATATTACTGTTATCGCTCATCTGTGGATGTTTATCAAGTTAACTCTCCTGCCTTCAGAATCCAAGGTTAGAGACTTTCACAGTAGCG
>MU966706.1:17126-27674 GCA_036418165.1 Cooperia oncophora
CCCCCCCCCTCCGCCGCTCCCCCTTCCTCCGCACTTCCCGCTCGAGGAGACAGTTCCTGTGGAAAAACTGGAAAATCTTACGGAAAACTGAGAAAAATGGAAAGGTGGGAAGTTGGGAAGATGGCAACTAGGACTCGACGAACAGCCTTGTACGATTTCGCGACAAAAAGTTGTAAGGGAGGGGAACTATAGCGCAATATAGGTTCAGTGGCGCCCCTTTTTTCCAGTGACTCCACTTCCAGACTCCGCCTTTTAGTGAAAACGAAGTTCCCGGGCGAAAAGGCATGAAAATGTACGGTCGTAGAGTTCTTATCAGGGAATCAGCTGTGGGGATGAGGGCGTAGTACTGGAAATGGAATTCACGGAGCACGTACAAACTGAGATCGAAATGGGGTCCTATCTAGAGCAATTGGCATGTTTTTTTGCAGCGTGTTCTTCACTATCGAGCAGATCAGAACCTTGTCTCTACATGCGAACCCCTAATCCACTATCTGTGATGGGGAATGATCGCGGGTTTTTGTACTTCAGAAATTTCTCAAATAAAAAAGTGGTGTCGCCCATAGCGAACATGACTCCCTTTGCAACGGGGTTATAGAATTTTGAAAGAGGACTGAGAACTGAATGAACCTAGAAAATATGATATAAGTCCTGGGAGGTAGTGAGTCCAGCAGAGTGTCCGGGTAGGCTTGTGTACGCTTCCAAAGACTGCTATATACCACTGAGACCAAAGAAGCAAAAAAGCAATAATTTATAACCCCATAACCCGAAATTACTCGTGGAAGCCGCGCAATTCGAGGAGGCGCTTTCATCGCACCCCGCCATCACGACTCTTACGAAATTATGTTCATATTGGCGTTTATTACTTTTTTCATGGGTCTTCACGAAATCATGTTCATATTAGGCGTTATTACTCTTTTTTCATGGGGATGATTGCCGTCTTTCTTGATTAATAAACTTTTTGTTAATATCCTCTCATATTGTTTCCAAACATTTCTCTGAGCTCTGAGCCTACGTCAAATTCTAGGAATTTGGTGTTAATACACTATGCGCCCAGCAGGCCGGTAAGACCAAAAGCGAGAGTCTTCCTTGATGGCGATGCGAGCGATATTCGGTCAGGCCTATTGACAAATGCGATGTAGAGAGATGACAACTCGGAAAAAAGCAAAAAAAATCCGTTTGATAAAAATGCCCAAGAAGACTTGACTGAGCAGATGTTACGTAAATACACGAAGGGTAGCCGTGTAATTGCACAACGCGGGCAATTACCGTAATCCAAGAACTGTTTTCATTCGCCCATGGAGCGCATTATGGCAACCTATGTTGGTCATTACGTAGGCAAATAATGACCAACATAGTGTACCTCAAATATTGAATGGATCCTACGCTACAATCGCTTCCAAGGAACCACTCCATGCTTCTTCTGCTTGTGAAACACTTCTATCCCTTCCGTGAAAACGGCGGAGTCTGTGCGACTTCACTTCGGCAGGTGCGGACTAATATGAGAGGTTGTTTTACTAAGTATCTCATCAGCCCGCTTTCACTGACATCATAGGTATCCTACTTGTCTTCATCGGATATTAAACAAGCGAGGCAACGATGAAATGCATACTTTAACCAGTTGACCCTCACTTCCCCGCACCTTGGTCGTGCGGCACCTATGTTCTTGGAGGGTTATACATGGATTTTCACTCCAATTCATTTTGTATATTGGATTGGAGAAGGCACTTGAATTCTCCTCCGCTACTATGAGGTATCAGCCTGGAACAGACCTACAGTCTTGCGGCGCTTTCCTCATCTTGCGAGGTCTCGATTTCCTGTGTGGTCTTCAGTTTGGATGCGATTTTACCTTGCGGCCCCAGTGAAGAGAAGGATCACTACCGTAGACACCCATTCAGGTGCTGCTCTTGCGCTTCTCGCTTCCAAAAGAAGCCACAACGCTATTCCGCTTCGAGCGAAGGCAGCCATCTCAGCGCTATGTGATCAAGCATTGTATTTTTGCGACACGCCGCGCCACCGCCGTCTAGAGTAGTGAAAGGATAGTAGGAGACATCACTGAAATGGCCGTTGGCGACCGGCCACCACAACTGCCAAAGCCTAGAGTTAAGCTGGCTTGATGTGAGGTGTAGGGCAGCTCTGAGGTGCCGTAGCACGCACCGCAATCTCACGATGCTCAACCAGCTGTGCTAACCTCCTGCCATAATCTCCACTCTTGGACCCTGTTGTGCGCTGGTTCGCCACATACTTCAAGATCGCTAGTGTTCGCTGGCCACGTTGGTGGAGCTAGTGGTCGCTGGTGATTGAATGGATGTGACTTCATGTTCAGGAAGTCGAACTACGCCTAGAGACCTACTTTTATACAAATCGAAGACGCAACTTCAACTTCGAAAACTGCGCAGGAAAGGATAAATTGCTCCAAAAATTGCAGAGACGAGAAGCATTGGTCATTTTTCGATCTACTCCCGAAATCCTGTACATCTTCGAACTAATGCGCTTAATTCGTTTCGTCAACCCAACAATTCATTATTTCTTCAATTCTTCACCGATAAGTGAAAAGAGCCGTACCGACAGTTACCAAAGTAGAAGCAGTACGGAATGTTTCCTTGAAAGCTATCTTGATCAAGAACCCTTATACACGTAAAATGACCCAACCTATAACACCTCAGTTGCACTCCATGGCGAAAGCAAACACTTTTGGGGTTACGGTGATCGCCCGCGGTGTGCAATTACACGGCTACCCTTCGTGTATTTACGTAACATCGATGTACAGTATTGGAAAATGGACGAGTTAACCAAACTTTGGGCGGGTCCTCTGAATCTGATCGCCACTTGCTGCGACTCATTCTCTAAGACATATTTTGTAAGGTTAGCAATTATCACCGCTAAGAATCTTGGTAATGAAAAAATAACCGAGGTGGGAAATTATTGACTCCGCCTATAGCTTATCGTTGCTGTCTGTCCGTGCCTTCGCTTTTAGAGCCCCCGAGAAGGATATTCGCTTGACACGAAGCCCCGCCATCTTGTACTCTGAAGGATGATCGCGCGGCGCGTGTTCCTTTACTAAAACTTCAATGTCCGAGTGACCACTGAGTATAAGAGCCCACCTCTAAAATGGCCCCATCACCAGTCCGCCTTTTTCACCGGTTCTGCGGAAAAGAAAGAGCGCGTTGGCCGTTGTTCCGTTACGATGATGCATTGAACGAACTCGCCCACCTCTCAAAAACAACGGGCAAAATAAGCCTCATTTCGCTGGTTTCTGACTTCTTCGTTTCGATTTTTTCCGTTCACGAACAATTCAGCACCCTCACTTTCATTTGTTCCCCGACCGATTTGCCAGTGCTCTTGAACAAAACCAGCGCCTAGTCTCATTGTAAGTAGAACAGGAACGGATTGGCATCATGTTCCAGAAACTGAACAAAATTCTTGCTGAAAAATACCTTCTTTGGGCAACTGAACGTTGTTGTGCTTGGAGGGTGCTACCCGGATCACTCGATCGTGCCATCGGATTTTGTCCAAATGCTGCATGGCTGTAAAAATAAAAACGTAATAGTGCTGAAACACGAGCACACGAAAACCAATATCATATGGAGTACGGATTGAATGCACATTCCGCAGTAACCGAATGGGCGGAGGTCAACAACCACTGCGACTTTCTCGCTGGCACCCCCTTCTTACCTTCTAAGAGTACGCAGCAATGAGGAATGCAGCGGTTGCGAGCTCCCGCCCATCCAAGGCACGTCGTACGTTTGGGACCCCCACTGAGACAGTCGTATTTGGCCATGATGGGAAGGGAGTCGCAGTTGCGGAAAACGTTATGACTTCCTCGGTCTTTTTTTTCAAGTGCGCTGCATCCCCTTCCCAGGCCCCTTCCCCTACGCACAGCTCGGCGGTTTCTTTTCGGGGAAAGCGTGGTAGAAAGTTAGGGGATTCTAGGAAGACGGTAGGCAGGACGGTAGATGGGGGACAAGAGCAATGGCAGAATGTGCCCTGCACCCATCTACCGGTTATCGTGGAATGTGCCTTAGAGAACGACAGTAACGGAAGATGTCTCCCTATGGCAGTGGGACGAGAGTATATTTGTTAGGCTGGCGGGAAAGTTCTGTCACATTTTTCAAATAGGCTTTCTTTTTATAGAGAGGCGTGTAAGATCAAAATTGTACAGCAATGTTACTGCGGGGTTGCCAGTTTTTGAGCACCTCATGGATGCCATCGCTTCACAATGCAGGGAGGCGCGACGCAAAGTTGACACATCTCATTTTGACGTGAGCTCAGGGTGGAATTTTCGTCGTAGTGTGGAGGCCATACTTGCAGTTAGAATGGAGGCAAGTCTCTGCTACTACCGGTTCAGAGATAGCTCATCCAGCTCTATTGCATGAGGTACGGCTCAAAGTTTTTTGGAAGGAGTGTGCTGCACTATCATGATGACGGCGGGCTGTGCGGACAGGGAGGCGGGCAAGAAAATTCGTAATCGGCGCACGCCGCGTTTTTTCTTAAACGCCATACTACCTGGAACCATCGTCATTTGCAGGCGCAACGTCGCACGCGACGCGCACCAGCGCGGTGAATCACGATTCTCTTGTCATATACCCGTGCGGACAAATTTTTCTCTCTGATCGACGGTACGCTTTAGATCTCGTAGCTGCTTTGCGTACGCATTGACCGAGGAAGCAGCTTCTTCATCCAGCACTTTCACGACCCGCAGCTCCCTCAATCTGAGTTCACAGGTAACCCAAACCTCACTTCGTCATCAAAACTGTAGGCTCCCGCTTTGAAGCATTAGCGTCGTGGAAGGTTGTCCGATAATTGAGGGCATCGTCCTTATTCAGCTCCATTATTTTGGCATCTGCAGCTATCATGCTGGCGTCAGGGTGGTGGAAGAAAGAGTTTGAGGAAGCGCTTGGAGGGGTCGATGGTAGCGGATAAAATCCTTGTCCATATTGCAGAAGAAGAAGAAGCAGGAGTCAAGCGAGTGGTACTAATAGAAAGACCACTCCTTGATGTATAAGTGCTCACATTACCGGTTCACCCCTCTTCAGGTAATGGGCAAGTATTTCGAGTTCGAAAAGTGTGACAGAACTTTCCCGCCAACCTAATTTTTCCGAAAATGAAAAACTTATTGCTAATGGGATTATTTTTGCAGTAGAAGCTGACTGTACCTACCTAACTGAGCTTGTTGAGGTTCGGAGTACTGTATCAAAGCGTTATCTTTTTTATTGTAAGAGAATTTTCACACGAACTACGTCTCCATAAACACCTGAAAATGGCACATTCAACGGAGGCATTTGCGAAATGGCAGCAGACGGGAAATAATCAATTTTAAGGAATGATTCCATGAAATTCATCTTTGACAGGCCCTGAAAAACTCACCGAACAGCGTGAAGAGCGCATCGGGTGACACCTTCTGAAAATAGAATCGTATTAAGCAAGGCATCAGTCTACGTAAAATGCACATTCAGAGCCGATCGTATGGACGGAATCGCTAGGGCAAATGTGCACCTTCAAAAAAGTAAAGAAGGCAAGAGTGCACCAATAGGCACAAGCAATCATTCCAAGTGACTCCGCCCACAGAATCAGCGCGGAATGTGGATTTCAGTCACGACGCAAACTCACATTTTCGTCTAAATTTGACACCAGAACAACGGATGTAATACTAAGTATGTTGACGGGAAATCGAAGTGAGGTGAGCGTTGACGGGGTGAGACCACCGACGGCTCCACCTAGTGCACTCAACGATGGAAGGTACTGGGACAGGGCAGTCGCGTCTGTAAAGTGAAAGTATTAGCTGAATGATGGTTCATAGGAGGAGAGACTGGACTCGAAAGAAGTATACGGTAGCAAACAGGTACTCGTCTCCCAATAATCGTGCTCATTGAAAATATAGCCCAATTCTGCACCCTAGAACGACTGTACGGGACAAGAGTTTCTGGAGAGCATGATTTCCCTTATTTTTTACGCGATAATCCGATGTAATTTGAAATACTGGCCCAGAATGAAATGGCAGCCACCCTTTACCCAAGCAAATGGAGAGTAAGAAGATTGTACTTATTCTGAAGTGATGTCTGCAGCTATTTCTGCCAGGTCGGCTGAACTTTTCCAAATATCAGCGCCGTCGTTCTCAAGTAAGTCTACTGCCAGAAATAACTCAAGTGATTACCTGCTCCTATCGTAGAAGGAATGAATGTTGGTTGCCGGATTAGTTCCGAAGGCAAACGAATACGGTGACGCCGTCGGTAAAAGTGACTGAAGACCCGGGATTCCTGAAGAAGGCAGAAAAGAATGTAGACCCGGAAAGCCTGAAGTATTGAGAATGTTAAAATACAAAACGGAATGATCCTGCTCCAAATTTCTGAGGTCATTAAAGCATTTATTATTGTAATACTTGAACGTAATGGGCGGCAATAACGCTGTACAGAAGAAGATTTACCCAATACCCGCACTCAGCACTGACTGTGAGGGAAAAATTTACGTTACTGTGCACTGGTCTCAAAGAGCTGGTCCACATGCTTGATGTCTCCACTGCCCCTATGACTGAACCAGCCATGTTAGGGTGGGTCCTTTTAGTAAGCGCACCAAGGCCATGCACACGGAGCTGCGCGCTGGCGGCGACTTCAAGGCCTAAGGTTAGGCCACAATAGTTAGGGACCACATGAGTGGGCTGAGAGGGGAGGAGGAAGGAGAAAGGAGGGAAAACTGGACCTTACAGGTGCGCCTCTCCTTCTGGAACGGCAATAAAGCGCTCCAACGAGAAAGGCAAAACAATTGAGCACGAAATTGAGCAATAAACATTTAGCGTCTAGAAGCGCTTGCTTCCCTTTCAAGATGAGGACCAGGCAAAGACAACGAATCATGGGGTTGCATTGCCCGCTGGAAGCACCATAGCATAGTGTATTATGAGCTTAGGATGACGGCTGTACACAGTTCCCTGGAACCGCAATTGAAATAAAGGCTTCGATCCCGTGAACGCACAGAGCATCCCCAGCTGTGCACCTATGGACTAGGCTGTTGGTGAAAAGCGAAATGTGGTCGCTCTCACTCTATACCATGAGGCTATCATCCTTCACACCCTCCCCGCTCCCCACACCTCATGCATAGGCAATTGAAATGGACGAGCAGAAATTACTACATATCTAATTGTGTGCATCCACGGGAGCATAGCATTGATTCTACGCACAGTTTTGGTATACTGTATACCTCCTGTTATCCTTAAGTAAATTTTGGTGTAAGGTATTTCCTCCCTTTCTTTCAGCACTAATAGGTTCCAGTGCTACAAAAGATAGTTGTACTGTCTCGAGCCACATTTGGACGAGGGGTGAAGGAACGAGCATAGAATGTAGCAGTTTACGCACTGCCTCACCTCGGCTTCCTCTGTGGGTGTTCCTCTACTTGCTCGCTGACCTTTGCTTGCTTTTTTTGGGCACTCATCCCAGTGTTTTTCATAGCCTTTTCCCATCTAGTTTTTTATTCTGTTCCTGCTGGGCCAGGGTATCGCAAGCTCTTGTTCACCAGGTCCCAGTGTTTTTCATTGACAGAGGGCCTTTTCCCCATCTGGTTTCTTATTCTGTCCCTCCTGGGCCAGGGTATCGCAAGCTCTTGTTCACCAGGGTACAACATTGTGATGTGTGAAATGGTGGTGCCAATACGACCCCCCCTCTCTCGGGGAAGGGTCTTGGTACGACCCCCCCCTCCCTTCTCCAGCTCCAATCTACCAATTTTCCACATTTGCCAGTTTTTCACCCAGAGATTTTCCTTCGAACGGAAGGGGTGGAGAAGGTGTTAATAGTGCGCATGAAGCAGGAAAAATCACGCGAAAACTCAACAACCGGGAAAATTTTTTTCTCAACGTGGCTTCTGTCAAAAACACATACGACCCCCTCCCCAGCCGAGAAGCACGTTCATCCCTATGTGTTTCACACACGATGCTGTACCCTTTGTTCACTACTTTCCTTATTGAGACATTGGGAACCTCACCGCGCTACTGAGCGACCAAGTCTTGACACAGTGCCACAGTGAGAGACTACGCGCCAGTTGCCAGCCGAATTTGTTAGCCTAGTTTTCTCGACATACCAAAGCACTTGTGTATACAACCAGGTAGATCCTGGTGCGAATGACGCGCGCAAAAGGGTCTAGTTTTTGACACATCGCTGTGACCTAGGCCTACTGAACCTATCCCGTGCCATAGCCCAGGACGATAGCTGTGTTACGAGGCTTAGCAATAAAAGACGCAAATGACTTCGTGGTGGCACCGTTCCCTTTGCTTTTTGTTACGGTACAAGAGATATCAAGCTCACCGAGTCCTAGCTGCTGTTCGAGGCTGATCTCTCCGGAAGGGAGGTTCGGATTCGTGTAGTCTCGACTCTTGTCATTATTATACTTCACATTTAGTGTACTTAACTTGCTGTAGTCAATACGCAAAGTACAACACCTGAAATTAGAAAAGCTAAGGGACCCATCACAAGGCGATCTACAACAATTAAGAAACTGACCCGTTGTAGACGTTTTGGTTTTCGAGGTTCTGTTTGGCGAGTTGGGCGGCATTAGCCTCACTGATCTGTACCAGTGCTTGGAACGTATCTGAATCACGAAGGTCATCCGTCGTTCCTGCCACAGTCCTACATTGGGAAGCCCTATTACTACTACTCTACAGCTATTGTCAGCCGTTGAAAGCCCGCGTAGAAATAGGAAGAAATGAAAGGTGTAAAAGTGTCGGAAAGTAAGATCGGAAAGGAAACAGAGACTCACTATTCTTGTTGAATGTTATGATCCTCAGCACTTTGCCATAGCGAGAGAAGAGCTAGAATAGGAAAGGGGTGAACAGATCAGAAACGACGGTACAATAGGTGAAAGATCTGATAGGCGGCGCGATACTGCGCTGACACTGCATTGTGCGCTGCGGTGATGATTAGTGATGGCAGTACATCCGAAAAAGCAGCGGTGGCGCAATTTTGGCGTTGAGTCAAAGGGCCAAAATAGAATTTTTTGGCGCTTCACTCATCACCTTGACATCAACATGCTTGTGTTACCACATTGTCTAGCGAAACTTAGTAAGAAGTAAGCGATCATCTCAGTTAGAGCGAATACACGAACAACACGTACTGTGTGCAGGACGTCCAGGGTCACTGGATAGATCATGTTCTCGATGATGACACGAAGCACGCTGTTCGGTGCTTGCTGCGTGCCGCCGGATATGTCCAGCGTCGAGATCGAACTGCCATTAGAAATCGGAAGACCCTAAATGGAAACGTCAGCATTATCCTTCATCCTCATCCTTTCCTCTCTCTCATTCATTCTTCTCTATCATACTGTCTTTGATATTTGGCTACAGTCCTGTTTCAGCTTATCCTTCCAACTCATGAATCAGACCATTACACATTAGCGGGTTCAATTACGCCTTTCAGTAGATCACGCGGACATAAATAACCCCGGGCCTGAGTCGAATTCCCAATTAGGTTCACCGAACGTGCAGGGCTGATGTGGATGATGCTAGAAGTGAGGCGGTGTCCACAGGGAGACGGGCAAGAGAATCGTAATTTGCCGCTGCGCCGGGCGCGGCGTTTTCTTAACTCGTGTTAACCTGTCGATTGGAGCACCGGACTTCATGTAGACCCCGTCATCGTAGACATTCATGACTATTTTCGGTTCTGAATTGCCTGTTGTCGCCATCTACTACCTGGAACCATCGTCATTTGCGGGCGCGACGTCGCACGCGACGCCCACCAGCGCGGTGAATTACGATTCTCTTGTCACACACCCGTGTCCACAGTCTTGTTCGCTGCCGATGCTGGGGCGTGTCGAAGAGGCCGGGATTAAGGCGGAGCCAACCACTTTCCCACCAGCAGTTGGAGCGGGGCTAGCGATAACAAGTGGTGGAGAACACTTTGGCGACCCGCCCAAACCCGACCCCTTGAACACAGCCATCATGGCAGTCCAACAAGGCGTAAACTGGCACGCGACCTGCTCAGTACGTTCGTGGGTTCTTGAAAAGATCGAGGTTTGTCCCGTCTGGGCTTCTTCCTTGAGAGTACACGTCTGCAAGAACCGTCAAGTTAGCTGTAAGCCGTTACGCAATGATACCTAAAGTCTCTTTATTCCAGCACTTCTTTCTTACTTGTAGTTTTCATATAGATCACATATAAATCCCGCAAGTACAGTAGAGTACGGTAAGCGCGGTTGAAGCGTGGTGACCAAGCGTTGTTTTTTTTTCTTTGCTGAAACGCACAACCGTGGCTGATTGTATGGACGGAATCTGGCTTACCACTCTACTTTCCTTACTGATGCGTCCATAGTAGAGAAGGTGAGGTGTGAGGAGGGCACAATGGTAGGTCTGACTCCGCCCATACGGTAGGCGTGGAGTGCAAATCCAAGTCCACTGTTTACTATTTCCCTTGACGGGTTACAGAATCTTAATTTCTTCTTAAACTAAGCTATATCTGCTCTGTCACCTTTACATATGAACCAAACAGCAGAAAAAGGACCGAGAGAAGTATCCGCGGAAAAATCTCAGCGTTAGGGTGACTAGAAGTACTGAATAACACCCTCAGGGTCAGAGGAAAA
>MU966706.1:27774-42620 GCA_036418165.1 Cooperia oncophora
TTGCTTGTCCCACAGTACATAAGCCATGCGAGTCATGGGAATTAGAGTTTCAAGATGCCCATGCACTCCATGACTTGAAACCCCCTAATTTCTTCAAAAATCTGAAAGCACATTCGTCTATCAGTCTGGTGGATGACTGCACCCCTTCGAAGGAACTCCATGAATTATCAGTCAAAAAAGTTGAAGATCTGAACTTTTAAGTTGTAATTTGTTCTGCCAAAGAGGTTGGTAGGTGGAAGACTTTATTATAAATGGCCTGACGTTTCGACAGGATCGTCGTCCTCAGAGGCCAGTCCACCACCACATGAGCGGAACGATGCCACTCGCTGTTAGTTGTCAGTTAGTAAGTCTGGGTTTAGATTTGAATTACAACAATGAAAGGAGTGTCTTTAGAAAGCCCTTTCGAGAGGCTCTCTAGAAGTCACCTAGGAGTCCTGAAAGTAGTATTCAGGAGCAGATAGAGCGAATTATCAAACTAGAGTAGTATGACCGGTCTAATCCTCTCAATGTGGATTCTAAGCTCCTGCTGAGGCTAAGGAAAGGGGCTGCAGATGGACTGAGGAAACTTGGACCTCCGTCCCATTCCATGAGATCATCCGAAAATCCTGAGCATTGGTAGTGGACTTTGGAACTGATCACTACGTGATGGAGGTAGGACCTTACAATTAAGGCATGATCGCCTTTGTGAATGCATAAGGCAGTCGTCTCTCGGTAGGACGTCCCAGTTTCCACAATTTGCTCTGGAAAGGGGTTCCACTGAGCCGTGTTAAGTTCGCCAGGACTCCTTCCTCGAAAGCACATTCCACGATTAAGGAAGCGCAAGTGCTTCTGTGAGTAGGGTTCGTTCCCAACCACACAGAGGATATATCGCCCATATAGGAGCGCAAAAGAGCGTCTTGGCCTCACGTTCGTCTGGACCCTCGTGGCCTCCTCGCAGCTAAGCCCTTTGTTGTCCTCTGTTGTGGACTATACCAGCAACTTGAAGGTGCACTGTCGGGTAAGGCAGGCCTAAACGTGCTCAGACATTTGAGCCTGCCCCTCGCAGAAATCGCAGAAACTGCAGGAAGACAGCGACTTCGCACATCGCTGTGCTATCTTGCTCTTCTTCATCTGATCGCTCTTCCACACGCCCAGTGTTTCTTCGCGGCTCGTTTGACCGAGGCTCAAAAGAAGCTCAGCCACCAAAAATGCTTTATCTGGACTCATTAAAAATCCCGAGCAGTCCAACTCATTAATGACACCAAAGAAATCCAACCATTAGTGGGACTCTGGTGGGGTGATTCGCCCGTTGAACTTTCTATAGCAATTCCGAAGTGACAGAGAACTGCAGTGCCTCCCCGGATAATCGGTGAAACTAATCTTCATTAAAGTCAGATCCCGGATCTCAGAGGCTTGAATTCTAGAAAGTGACTCGTAAACAATCCAGCTAGACATGCAAAGAGCCATCTTCAGTTTGAGGCGGTTCGCCCGCACTTGATAATTCGTGAATAGATCCCTGGCATGCGATGGTAACGACTCCTGATGATTTTCAGAAGGATCAAAAGAATCCACTGATGACAGGGATGGCAGAGATGGAGAGACGAAAGAAAGTACTGCAATGTGCAAAAAGATGATTTCCAAAGGGGCGAATGACCATTTTGAGCGCCAAATTAGCCGCGATGAGTCAGGCGCTCGCTCAACACTGAGTTTTGCTTGATGTTTGATATGCAAACATTCATCAAATGCCTTCATAGAGCTGCACAATTTCTGATCACTAATTCTGGAGGTACAATTACTAGTTAACATAATTTGATTCACAAGGCTTTTCTCGAAGAATATACGTCAGTAGACAAAAGGTGGGCGCAATGAGAAGCGTTGGAGGAACAGAAGGCAAACGGCGGCGGATTGTCGCACGCCCGCTCCGATGGCGATCGCATTTATTAGACAATTCCAGCAAGCAGATTGTAATGGAAGTTGCGCTACTCATCCTGCTCTGCACCCTTTCTGCTTCGTCCCGCCCCCTCTTTCCCAATTTCTGAATTATTATACCCACATTGCAAGAAGAAGCATTTCACCACAAAAATCGCAAAGGGTTCGCGTGCCTCCCATGTTTTTCATGTTGAAAGGTGAAAGCCAGTTCAAGTCGGCAGAGGAAAAACGTGACAAGGGAACCCTTTCATTTGGGTAGACCCTTTTCAGGGTACAAGGTAGGCCGAGAATTCCTCAGCGAGAGTGCGAAGATGGGAAGTATATTTGTTGTGAGCGAGACAGGGAGCTCGTACCCAGGAGGCTGAGACGAGGAGGAGAGTCGTGTTGAAGAAGTCACCTTCCCATCATGGTGCTTCTTGCTCCTTGTATGGATCAGTTGATCCTTTAGCTCCGCCTTATCAAACTAGGAAGCCTCTTGCTATCAATAAAGAAGAATTTTAGGATATACAGCAAACCAAATGGGCGAAGTGATAGCTGGTGGGTAAATGTGCCAAACCACCCAAAGAACAGACGAGGTTTTAGTCTAGACGACACTTCTCGAGCTAGCTTGAGTAGCTGACTCTCTACCAGTAGAATGTGGCTAGAGACAATGCCGCATAATGAACTCCTCTTTTTTTCCAGAGATTCCATAGTTTTTAAGTCATCGGGGCCAGTCACATTCACATCCGAAACAATCTCCTAAGAACTCCAATCTACAGGGTAAGCGTCTGGCGAAGGTTCTTTCTCGAGTGAATGTGAGAAAAAAGGAGGATAAAGAGAATGGAGGTTGGACTGAGGATTAGATAGAGCCTGTAGAAAACATACAAAGCTCATCCTATTTTCAAGGTGCAGCAACTGCGTAAAACCAAGGTCTCGCAGTGATACACTTACTCAGCGGTAGAGAACGACCGAAAAGTGAGAGGGCGCAGACGGGTAGCGTGTTTGGCTATGGTCAGGCGTGTGGCTGGCCGTGTCGCAGCGTGGGCGGAGCATTGAGAGCGCCTCGTTTTCGTGCTCTTCCGAGGGAAAAAACTGGCAAGCTGCTACAACTGCGGGCCCGTTCACTCGAAAATGGCAAGCATTACGACTCACGGAGGTGAGTGTATAATGTCTTCAACAGAAAGCGCCCTATAGCAAAAAAAAGGGTGAGAAAAACTCCTCTTTAACATTTCCCCCACAGTATTTCCAGGAAGTTAAGGGTAGCCTGTACTGTAGTTGAGGTGTTCTCCAATATCCTTAGCTCCGCTCTACTCGCACTTTTCGGCAAGTTTGTTAACCTATTCATCGCAAAGATTCAAAATAGAAGAATTTGTACAGCCGCGTAACGTAACGTTTCGGCCTCTGAAGGAGACAAGTCGTCTCTTTCAGAAGTCGGGCGTTTCTTTATTACTCGCAAAGTCCATTGTAACTATAACTAAATGAGAACGGTTCTTCTACTTGGCTCTTTCAGATCCATCGAGAGCATTCTACCACCGTGAAATTTCGTATTCAACAGCGACAACGAAATAGCCAGGACGTTTCACGTTTAATAGGGTTATTAAGCTTGTTCACATATGTTCGGTCATAAATGGGCCACCAACATGCGAATGATTTATGTGAGCAAAGCCATGGACATTTTTTAATGTTTCACTTCAACTTCTAACATTCCATTTACAAAATATGGTAGCGATTATGAAATCTAAAACTTCTAGGATGTTTTGACAGGGGATAATCCGGCGAGCTCAGATCTGAAGGTGTGGGATTTAATCAGTAAATCTCCCTATTTAATGAAATGGAGACTGGAATCGTGTAAGATCAAATATCGTATAGGCAACAAAAATTCCTTGTTGACTTTCCATCCTTTGCTATGAGGCTATGAAAATGGAGCAAAACAGAACCGCATAGGGGTGAACTGCTATTCCAACACGATTTATGCTCCGATGTGGCGCATGTTAGTGAAAGAGGAAGAATTTTCGTGGACTTTGCTAGCATTATGGTTACCTTCACTGATGTACACGCCTGATTAGTCAACCGGTTGAGCTAAAAGCATAGAAATGTTCCTTATGGAGCGTTACCTTTTGAGCGCTATATGCTCGCACCGGAAGTAAAAGGTGTGGACACAGACATCCCCAGTTTTTCGCATGACCTCTTTCTACATGTTCGATGTCCTTACTGGAACAACGTGAACATGATTTAACTTCCATATCAAGGACATGGAGAGGCGTGAACCGGCCAACGTCAGCGCTACGAGCGTGGTCTCACCATGTCGTGTAGACTCATGTGCCAAGTGCAAAAAAGGAGCTTCTGTAGCTATTTGCATAGCTTGACAAGAAGATAATAAATCTTACAGGTGGCTTTGGCCAATCGTTTCGATGACCGGCCATGCAACACGCCCCCATCCCAACGCTTGTACTGCCGTACTTTCACTCGGAGATTTTTTCAACTCTCTCTCAAGTGCTTTCCGCGGTATAATGAACAAGAGACCGGTAATTTGCTGCGCTGGACGACGTGGCGACGATGCCGCGCGCCGCCGAGAGTACGATTTTCCCCGCCTAAAACTGTTCAAATTCGAAATTCTAAAAGGGCGGGAAAGGATGTGCATCTGAAAGCGCGCCATGCAAGTGACGGTTTATTGACAAAGTTTTTCTTGGTTTTTAGTATGTTCTAGCGCAATCTATCCTGTTAATTGAGCGACATTACGCGAACTTTGTTTTGGATTTATTTAGGTGACCAAGCCGAAAACTGACTGTACAGTTTAAATGTCCCGCGCGCCCGTTACGCAGCGTATCGCCTCACGCACGTCCAGCTCGATGATACCAGAGTGCTTCGCGCGCGGCGGCGCGGTAAGTTACGATCCTCTTGCCCGTCTCCCGTTCTTTCTTGTCCGCTATCCTGTTTCATGTGAGAGCCAAAATAGAAAACATAAAGTTGCTTTGAAAAACCGGTGTACGACCCGAAGGCTACCATAGAAAGTCCATAACTTATTCGCTGTTGCGATAAGTATGTGGGGGCAATACTAAATTACTTTCATCCAATTCCTATGGCCTTCAAAAAAATTGAAGGCTTGTATTTCCCGATTGCTTTTTTGTCAAAAGCTCTAAGAAACCGCTCCAATTCTCCTCATTCCAATGCAGTAGTTGGCTATGATGTACTTTGTTGGCAACTTCTTCAGGGTGAACAAGCTTGTCAAAACTGATATATTCAATAAAAACCTGAATTGCACTCCAAGCTACAATCTATCATGCTGTCACATTCAAGAACTGTCACGTGTTCAGTTATGCCCCTTCATCTACCACGAACACATTTCTCACTTCTCCATGGGGCTCACAGCTGGTGAGAATACAAGAATGACGGATGTCTTGATAAACAAGTAGTAAAGTGGTCATAATAGTAGTCAGACTTCAACAATTAAAAATGTTGTAGAAAATTAAAACAAATGAAATTTCTCTCCTGACATAATACCGTGGCCACATCCAAGCTATTACAGATTCAGAAACCGCTTCACTTTTCGCTGACACAACGTTTGCGGCTGATGGGCGCATGTGGCCGCACAGGTAAAGACAACAGACCCACCCGCCGCTTGCGGACCGCCCCTATCCGATTATCCGCTCTACAATCGCAAATCCAGGCCTGTCGTTGTTTTTCGGCATCACGGCGGGTATAAATGTGAACTGCCTATCCATTTCTGCTGACTGCGCTGTTCTGATTTCATCGTGCACCTTCTCTGAAAGGCAGATGCAACCAAAAGCAATCCACATCGCAGGGTCAAACGATTTTTTTGGCGCTGTGTCTATTCACCAATGATACCATTGCATTGGTGCAGTGAATCGTCGATTACCGTAGTCTTAATTTGGCACACGGAGATTCGCAAGCTGCATTTCTATTTTGAGCTTAGTTTTAATATTACTTCCCTTTTTTGCTACTGCAGGTGTCATTTAGTACTGGATGAGGCAGAGAAGCGATTTGGGAGCCATCCACCAGGGTGCACGACTGAGTCCGAGACCAACAGTTCGAAGACCGTGAATGAAAGACTGTTAAGGTCGCGGAAGGTATCTTTAATTTGGCAGACTTTTCGGCTTTGCCGCCTTTATCAGGCTTGCGAGTAAAAAATCAGCTTGGCAAACTACCAGACGTTAAGAAGCAGACTCTGCCCATTTTTATGCAAGCTGGGCGCTAACATCTTTGGGAACACTTGAAAGGCACGCCCCGTGTACCGGGGCGTGTCTCTCTCAAACTGAATTTTGATAAAATGTGCAACTTCGTAGGTCTTATATGCAGCTTAGAAATAAAAAAATTTGAAATATTGTGCTCGTTAGCAAAAAAATTTATAATAGGTTGACATAGAAACACACAAAATAGCAGTTCGATTCTGAGACTACTTGACTGCTCTCGATATCCCACGTGGGATCTTCGTGCCCTCCAATCCTTGAAACAGTTGTGACGTCATTGCATGAGTAATAAATGTGTGGACATGTGGAAATGGATAGCACTGCGTGATCCCTGAGATCGGGTAGGCGTGGCCGCATGTTTCCACTTACCCTTAAGGCGTCTACGCTTCTGATGCGATATTTTCATGTCGACAAAGTCCCAGAATGGAAAATTCCACTAGTAACCAGTTTTCCTTACAGTGTTGGCGAATCGCTCCGCCTACCCGATCTCAACGGATGTGGAAATGGATACCTCATCAAAACACTCCTAGCTAGAAGAAAAAAACATCGGACCGGGAGTTATGTGAATAGCGCGGGAGGCAACCAACAAGTAAGCAGGAGAAGTTCGAGAATTAGGTACGAAAGTGGTAGAACGACAGGATCAAGGAGGATGCTGGTTTTCGGGGCACGTGGCACGTTGGGGATCCCTAGCGGGAGGAAATAGGTGGAGGTCGTATGCATTTGTGTCTAAGAAAAATGTTTTCGATTGTTGATTTTCCCCGGTTTTTCTGCTTCAAGACCACTATATATCATCCACTACTGGTTTACTGGGCTTCTGTCAACCAAACGTTCTCGCTGCGAGGGTACAAAGGTATTTTCTCATCGCATTTTCTGGTACGGCATGTGAAGGAAGGAAAATATTGATGAGAGAATAGAGAAGAAAGGACGGAAAAAAAAGAAGGAGAAGAAAATAAGAAAGGGGGAGGAAAGCTTCGTGTTATCAGGTATCGCGGCAATCGGCGTCTGCTTCCTCCCACCTGCAGCCGCGACCTGTCTGGACGAAAAAAGCGCTTTTTGAGAGAAGCGGACGAATTGTGGGTAAATCGGAAAAAAAGAAAAAGGAGGAAGAAAATGAAAAAGAACTCACGGTAGGCAGGTATTCTTACACTTTCCCCTCCCCCTCCCTCGCACAGCGCGACCGGCTGTTTTATAGTGAGGAAAAGTGGAATGGGCTTTTTGGAAGAAACCCTGGATAAGTAGGGAAAAGTTGAAAAAGATTCGGAAAGACGGTGGGAAGTTGGGGAAGGGGTCGTACCAGAGAGGGAGATTCTGGAGGGAGGTCATACTCTACAAAAATTCTTCCAACGGAAGGAGTGCCCTGCTGGATATTTCCCTAATTATGAAAGCGGACAAAAAATATTTCGAGAGGAGCTCCAAGACATAAAGACTACGCCAGGATTTGGCAAAACAGAACTGAGCCCAAGGTAGCCCCAGTCCAACCCATCACGCGCTAAAAGCGCTCATGGGTCCAGCCCATGCCGGGAAGCGAAGCCGAGTGGGCGAAGACTACGAATCGTCGCCGTCGAGCACTAGATGGTAAATTGAAACGACACCGTTTGCATTCGAAAGGAGCGAAGGCTCGAGCGAATAACGTGATTATAACCAGATGCGCCCCCCCGGCCTCGGCACCGGACGTACTAACACAAATGATGGCTCAGCCCTCGATTGCTCTCATATACACGCACCACACTGCCCAGCAGTCTTGAACAAGATTATGCAACGTTTCCGGCCTGTTAGCCACGTAAAATAATGGAAATTTGAAATGAAAAATGGAGGGAGAGGTTGGAATGATTGTTGCGGTTGCTGAGTGTAGTTGACTCTGGAGGGACTCTTCTGTGCATCCATGGGCTATTGAAAAGAGAAAAACCCTTTGGCGTCATCAGCGCAGAATTTGCGATGATGAGACCGGCAGGAAGCGGCATAATAAGCGGCAGCCATTGGATAAATTAGTGGCAAAATACGTAAGTGCATCATCATTTGGAGAGAGCGAATAGAACAGATAACGAACGTTTTGTGTTTGAGCAGGCATAGAGGGCAGCCGGGGGGGTGGGGGGGAGAGGAGGAGGGAAGCCATATGAAGAGCTCCCGCCTCTGTTTGGTTGCGAGGAGGGGAGTGAGCGTGTGTATGTCAGTTAGTGTCCTGTCCTGCTTCGCAGGGTTATATGAGGTGATTAATTATTAAAATGTGTTTGTGGCGAGTGATTGGTGCTGAGGCACGGAGTGTGGGAGTCCGCTACATCCCCCACCGGACACGCCTCCATTTCTATACGGGCAATAATCCAAAGCAGCCGTTTATGGGCTTATCACACGGAATTTGTCGATAAAAAGGAGATTAAGCTAGGGATGAATGGTTTGAGGAGCAGTTCACTACAAAATCCTAGAGAGTTGAATGAAAAAAAGTATAAAAGCTGCGGTATTCAACCCTTTTCAGAATAAGCCATACATTCTGCCTTCAGTCGAAATCAGAGGGTAATCCGATATGGCAAATGCAATGATTTTTGGAGAATTAACCAATGTAAATTTAGTTTTCGATTCGCCATTCGAGTGCGCCACGCACTCAGCTACATTTAGATCGACGCTTCTAGCCACTGCGCTGTGTGCTTACCGTTACCCTCACTGTCACTGAGAACCTTCGTGCTGACCAGGAACTGTAGACAATCTCATAACGGATTCACGGACTGTACTTTTAAACTTCCAGAAGAAATGGTCGTCGTCAAACGACTCAGGTGGGGGGGGGGGAATTCAAAGGAATATCTGAACAAAACTCGGCTAGGATTTTTGCCTAAGCCCAGGTGCAAGGGGATTTTAGATAGATAAACCATCTTCCGTGCGCAGGAGAGGGTTCCGATTTTGCATTAGGTGTCCTTTATGCCACACTCTCACCCCCTCCCCTTCAGCTCACCAGTTCCGAGGGTTCATTAATAAGAGTCATCATTCAATGAAGGAAAAGAGAAGAAAAGCTTTCATGTAAAGGCTTCCAGTGATTGCATCTCTCTACTGGGAATTAATTCACGGAACAGTCGATTCATTTCAAGCTGTTCAAATAAAGCAGCGGGATAAATAATGAGGCACGAAATTCCCGGAAAAACCTTGAACGTCCATCATCCTCACTTTCATTCACTCGTCATCTATTAACTATTGCGAAATTCATCATCTCTTTAACTTACATCTGGTCCAGTTTCCTGTGCAGATCTCTTGTCCAGTTTCAACTCCTGGTGGGTACTGTACTGGGCGAAAATTGTCCTACCACGAATCTGTAACTTTAAAAATTTAGTTTGTACCTAGGAAAGCGTGACAATAATCCAGGGGATGAACTAGGCGCTAATAACGTTTGTGGACACATCTAAAGTAATCCTTGTGCAAAACCAGAACTACCGTAATGAGGATTAGAACAGCCGCCTAAGCCTAGGTGAGAAGAAGCTCCGGGGTGGGTCAAGCAATTCCAAGTACGGTAGCTCTATTCGGATAAGGTTAATCCTAGTTTTGCACAAGGATTCACAAATGCCCCTCCAAGGTTATTAGCGCCGTAAATCGCTATTAATAGCAACGAATACACGTCTTTTTTCGGGTCTCGAGGATTTAGGTCTATCTATGTACGTCACTTTCCTAAATTCACCCTTTCCACTGTTTTAATATTGCACGAAAGCGAATGAGTTTTGTTGGCAAATCCACTCAGACCGACATGAAAAACCTTTTGTAGTCAAAGTCACGTAAAATCTACTGGGAAGAGCTCGGAAATTACAAGAAAGCGCTAATGAGTCCAGTTAATGCGAATCCCCTTGAACCTGATTCCATGAAACCTTTCTACTGCCTCGTAATTTTCTATAGTGAAACAAGTGCATGAACGTGGTGAGATGAGGGAGCAGTAGTGGAGATGTGTAGTAAAAAGATTAATAAAATGAAACGGATGCTAGCGAAGGCGTGGTTTCATTCATTTTTTCTTGATGAAATAATTAAAACCCAAATGCACTCGTTCCGCACTTTAGAACGCGATGTTCATGATTTTACCCCTCACAATTCTCTCCTATTCACGAGCCGCCTCCTAGAAATTATTAAAAATCACAATCATATTCTTAGCCTATATGTATTTATTCTCCACTGCTACTAGCTAGTATACTTCGTACTGTAAAGCAACACTAAGGGTATATAAACGTCCAGCGAGTAGGGAAGTTCAAAGTGAGGACAATTTCGTAAGCTAACTGGGAAAAGGGGCAACAACCCCGACGCTAGGGGGGGGGACAAAATGTCTTTCGGCATGCTTAACTATTTCCGCTTACAAGTCTGATCCCGCTGTAACCTATGCACTCTTGCTAAGCTGAAGCAAGCTCGTCAGGTCATCATGGCAAAACCTGTCAACTCTTGTAAGCTCATGAAGTAGCTCTCTAGATTGGCTCGATACGTCCCCCCCCTCCCCCGTCGCCCCCCTCGCCGGACTGCGCCGAGTTCAAATGACACAGGATAGACTGGACATCGATGAAGTGAGTGGGCCTTAGCGTGAGTTCTGGTCTGAACCTGAAAGAATAGAGGACCTTCAGTGCTCACCCCTGCGAACGAGAAGGCTTAGAGGGGGAGGGGAGGGGGCGTGGATTGGTGTGTAGCCAGGGCAACGTCTTCCACCAATAATGTCATTCTGAGCCCGCAATAATTTGTCGGGAAGGCTGTCCCCTAAACACTACCTTTATATGCGCCCATTTGTTTGCCGAATGACGGGCTACTCCACCTTCCCGAGCTGTCTGTTGCAAAACAAGCCCCCAACGCTGATTCTCCATTCAGAGCGTCGCTGGTTCTCTCTTCAAGGGCGAACTAGCGCCGTTTTGAGAATTTCTAGACTCATCACTGAACTGGGTCGACTCTCCATCATTGCTAAGGACCTTAGACGTTATAGAAGGGTGCCCTTCCGACATGACCCTGAAAGAGGAACAATCAGAAGCGGTCTTACTGCCGGTTTGGGGGCGGTCGTGGAGATCGGTTTGTATGGCCTTCCTTATGATCAGGTAATGATCTGCATTGATTCCGAACCTCAGTAGGATCCTAGAGACGTTTGAACGGCAGTCATAAATTGCTTCGATCCTTTAGGTTCTGAAAGAGGAGATCCCGCCAAAGCGTAGGCAACAAGGCTGATTTTTTCAGCTCGTGTTGAAGCAAAGCACATAAAAAGCGCGAAGTTTCACTGAGCAGGAACGTCAGTATAAATGGCTAATCAAAGGGAACACATACGCAGCAAGATATATTACTAGAAATTACTGCCATTTGCATGTAGCAGAAAGCGCAACGGGGTAGGTTTAAGCTCTGTCCGAACCATCAAACCCGTGCATAAATCAACAATTATGTGAAGGCAACTCAGTTCGTTGCTATACCAGCCGACCAGTAAAATGGAACACCTGCGCGCCGCACGCTGAGGATCCCTCAACGGGAGGTTTGGGGGGAGGGGGAGGAAGGGGAAAAGTGGGTTTGTGTTGAGGGAAAATTTTCTTCTTCGTGCATGACGTGAACATAGCAAGCAAGGAGAGCCTCTCAACTTTTTTTTCGCAGTCATTTTGTTCCAGCCTTGATTCATGGGCCTCGAGGCTACCATCATTCCGACGCTATCATCATTTCGAGGAAAAGAATTATGGGCGACAAGCAACAACGGCCAATTATAACATTTGTCTTCACATAGCCCTTTTCGCCGCGTTCTCTTCTTCTCCGTGGCGTCACTCGCGCCCCGCAGCGGGGTTCTATTTTTTTAAGGGTATCGCCATTTTCTCCCATCAGGGGAATATGCTGCACTGGCCTTTGACTCTCTTGTAAGCCGTAGAGTCGTTTTTTGGGCAACTTTCTCCATTTGAAACTATCTGTAGTCACCTTATTTCATTAAAAAAATCGCACGTCACTGGTTGGATTGGCTCGCTGCCAAAAATAATCCTATCGCGATTACTAGTCTTTACATGGGCCTGAACCAGCCGAACCGCACACCTGCTGGGACAGCCCGACTCCTGCCTGGTGGTGGTGAAGCTGGTCCTGCCCTTTTTGTCTGGACTCTGAGCTAGCCCTGTATTCGTTTCAGGTTATCGGAGAACTTGCAGATAGGATTTCTGAGGTCCCCAGTGAACTGCTTTTCACCTTCTCACGGATAGAATGATTCTTTGTTGAACGTTGGTAAATGGGTGGGTAGGTTGAGAAGAAATCGGAAAGATGAACGAAGTAAAACTACGCCTTATAGGTCGGCAAAAACCAAATATCATCACGAAAGACGGCGCAGTTCGGCATGGAGGGGGCATTTTGTACCCTAGCGTGCAGGCGTTGGCGGATATTCTTTGAAAATCTGACAATGTTCTCTACAAACTTCAATTGGTATGGCTTCATGACTTCACGAGTTTAAAGAACTCTTTACTTGATGGCTCGACACGACACTGGGGAGTAGCGAAAGTGCGAATGCTCCCCCTCCCCCTCCCTCCCCCTAAACCGAACTACGCCTAAAAACTAATTTTACGTGTTTGGGTGAATTTGACGTATTTTGACAATCACAGGTCGCTTACCTGAATTGGCACCGCGTTCATCGACGTGACGAATCCGACCGCACTGTGTTCGTCTTCGTACTCGACAAACGCCTAAATTGAGAGAATCGAGAGGGGACAGGTTACCAATTTCTTCTCTTGGAAAAATGAAAAAGCGAAGACTAGAATAGAATAGTTTTCAAGGAATTCTCTTAGCTTTCAAGGAATTCCTCTATCTCGTGGCCGTAAGGTACTAAGACGCGTGGGCCATCTATCTCTGGTACTTATCATTTCTATCTTTATGCTCTACCTCTACCAGAGAAAGAAATTTTAGCTTACAATTTGCCGGGTATCAGAACCACTGGAAAATCACTTGATACACTTTCGCGTGAGATTCATGACAAGCTATTTAGTGTCGCAACCGTGGGGAGTAGATGGCAAGTTTCTTCGCGCAACGCCGAAGCGTTTCACGCGGCGGCTAGGCTTATGGCGCGGGCGCAGCCTGTTCTCTTCCAGTGGTGGAACAGGCAGGCGACGGCAAGGGGTGTAGAATAGGTTTTCATTGCGCCAAACTCAGCCCTCCTAAAGTACCCAGCGTTCCGCCAGAGACTGTAAGGGTCGAATCACGCCCAATCGCTGAAGTTCATTCGTAGTCTAAACTGAGCAGTTTACATGACGTTTTCGTATTTCGCCTGACTCACGATCTCTGAAAAACATCTTTGCGCAAGAATATCTGATAGTTAAAATTTCGGTTAAAACATTTTTACAAAAGGCCTTTACGCAGATTCTCCTTGTAGACCCTCTTGCGAGTTGAAAAAATAGGTAGCGCTGGAATTATTGGCGGAGCAGACCAAGGAAAATTTGACAGTCGAACAGCAGGCGAAGGGCGTGAAGCAAGTCTCTTAGTGATGTTCCTCTGAGTTTTAGCTCGGATTTCTGGACCTTTAGCTTGAGCGTGTTTCCTGCGGACGTATTTGGGCGATCACTCAATATAGCTGACCTCCTAGGTTTCAGGGCGTTTTCAGTCACCCTTTTTTCAATTTTTAACGGATGTTCGTACCAAGTACGAAAGCCAAAGAGGCACGAGGTATTGAATGACAGAATTTGATACTATGGGAATTACAAATGGAATGAGGCTATTCAATGCACTGTTTTTGTTTTGACTGAATAACTTCGTAGGGAAGAATATTTGAGTATTTATTACGTGTGCTACATGGACGCGAGCTGAGAAGATGATATTGAGGTTGTGCAAAATCCAAGAAAGCTAAGGATATATCGCTCTGGCTTAGTGGGGAGGGACGGGGCATTTCGAACTTCTCCTAGTTCTCTCCTTAGTTTCAGTTGAAGTTGAGTTGTCTCAGCTTGGTGAACCTTCTCATGCTGTTGCACAGATTTACATCATCTTACAGGTCTCCACGGGAGGCATCGATGGGAGCCAGCTAAATGCCCCCTTCAAGCCGAACTGCATTTCAAATACATTCAAATATGCCGATAAAACATTAAAATTCAAAATGTCTGACTTGAAATTTTTCAGAAAGGTAAACGGTCTTCTCGTAAACAGGAAAACGCTCGCGATGATATATGCAAGACTAAGCTGGGAATATGTAGAGTAAAGCGGTGATCAGCGGTTCATGTCCAAAATGCTGTGCTCACAGATGACGTGTCGTCGACGTCACAAACGGAAATGGGGAGGGCGTGGCTGCGTCCTTCATCTAACAGGCTACGAACCACAGCTCTTTCAGGAGTTTCGCACCACCTCCCCACTTTTCACATCCAGTCATTTCATAAAGACGCAGTCTGATGAGTGTTGAACATTAAATAAATTAGGCATATGGACCGTATGAAACAGCGCAGAGGGAAAAATTTATGACACACCGTGTGTGTCATGCGGTCCGAGACGTGTCAAAATGGCGAATTATGCATTTTTCGTGGAATACTCCCATTACAGACAACTTAATATTCAACCAACCGGCTCCAAGTTCAGATGAAATACGCAGCCACGCCCATCCCACCTCCGGGATATGGAGTGCACATGAGGTGTCACTGATGTCACTTAACGCACTAACACGGGTTTCCCCATCATTTGCCATTTGAGAAAACATCTTATAAAAGTGTTGGAGATCCATCATCTCCTGGCTCATGAAATGAGGACTGTCTAGAGCTTTTCATAAATAATCAAAGTCATTTATCCATTTATTTATTCAATTATTTATTATTAAGCATTCGTTAAATCATT
>MU966707.1:0-32501 GCA_036418165.1 Cooperia oncophora
CTTTTTTTTCACTCACATTTTCACAAGGATATGCTCTTCGGTTCATGAAGATGATCATAATCACGGCGAGTTCCATGCCTAAGCGTATCCCCACAAAAGTGAATTAGAGTAGTTGTTTCATGTTCGCCATCAGGGAATAAATTGGTTGATTGGTGGGTTAACGAGTAGAGATCGCATTATGCTGCTCTTCTTCGTTAGACTAAATCAGCAGAGCCACCCTAGTGAGCTTCGACAAGGCCGGTGGGGAATTCAAGTTCTCAGAGAAGAGCTCTTCAAATTATTACGCTCACGTTTGAAAATCTGAAACTCAATTCGAACCCTCTCCCTACAGTGTTTCTTCCGAGAGATTCCGGTAAAGCGAGCTTTGCTCTTTATGCGCTGTCCCTATTAGTCGCTACCACATCTTTTCAAGCACTGATCCAATCCACAACAGTTCTCGCCGTGCGCTTGAACAAGTCGAATTCATTATCATAATTGTTGTTTTTCCCAAGTGAGAGGTATACTCTAGCTCACTGAGGATGAAGGGGCGTGTCGAGCAGTATGAGTGTGCCACGGTGCCAAACCCGTTCTCTGCCAGTTGTTGAAGCGGGTATGCGACAACAGTTGGTAGAAAACGAGTGATACGAACGATATGATACAGTCTTGTCACTTGCTCGCTTCAACAACTGGTGGAAAACGGATTATTGTGCCTTAGGCCTTCATACAAAATGAACTTGGAATGGTAGGAGAGGGTGCGAAGAATGACTCTGGCACAGCGCCAGACTGATCCCACCTGGCAAGCCCCTTCGTCCGCAGCGAATTGGACGAAAAATATGGTGGCTACTAAAAACCCTAAAACTGAATTATAGAACAGAATGAAAACAAACTGTAAATGCTTCGCTAACACGTGAATTGTAAAAATTGCCGAAAGGTAATTTGCTTCTTCTTTTGAAATCCTTGACGAAAAGGGTGATATGTGGTAAAGCTGAAGCAGCTCCCGAATCATAAATCGGCGCTGTTCACTTTATGGAGGGAGGGAGCTTTAGCTGAGCTCAACAATACGGCACTTCAGGAGATGTAATACGATGCTGTAAAACTGCACTAAAATAGATACTTCACTAAAACCATAAGAAACATATCGTTATATGTGTTGAATTTTTTAAGCATTTAATCAACAAAACTCAATAACATAATCTGGAATCATAGGCAAGTGCACGGTAAATCTCCAGGACGTGTAGATTAAATAGGCCCAGCAGGAAGGAAGGCGCTCGCGGCGCCTTTTCAAGGGAGATACGCTTGTAGTGCCCTATCAAGCCCGACCCGCGTCTTCCGCGCACGCCCGCCCACAAATGTCTGGCCGATGCCGATGCTGTCCTTTCATTTGCGGAGTATAATGTGAAGCGAAAGGATCACTATGATGCTTCTATTCGCACGGTTCCAATCATAAACTCGTCCGAAAATGTTTTGACCGTGTAAAACCTTTATTTGCTGGTTCTCGACCGTTTCACTTTGATTTTCGTCGTTTTTCCCCACTATATACCACCAAGCTACCACTTTAGACCGAGTACCAAATTAGTGTGCCTTATGCCTTCAAACAAAATGAACTAGGAATGGTAGGAGAGGGTGCAAGGATGACTTTGGAAAGGGCTAGCTCTTACCATTTTACAGTGCCATTACGAGACCACGAGAACCATTTTAGCACGAGGCTTTCGGATCGCTCACCCGGTTGCTAATTCCCCATCCCCGGCTTAGGAAAGTCCTCACCATCCTTGATCGCAGTCATTTGCTAGCATCTTGCAATGATGGATGCCGTGCAACATTCGGAATACCCAGTTGTCCTCGTTGGTTTTTGTTTCGGACCTTCTAACGTATCTCTGGTTAAAGTGTTCCATTTTTGGTAGCCCTGAATATGAAGGATTCCTTAGACAGGCCCACTATAGTGTTGTGGAAGATCTCAGTAGTATCTACTCATAGCGGAGTAACGATTCTTATAAATATTTTCATATCTAATCATATATAAATAATGAAATTATAGTTCTTTTCAAAGAGATGAAATCCAGTTTTGTTTTTTGGGATTTGAATGTCTTTTTCACGGTGATACAAATGTAATGTAAATATGAACTTCAGGCCGATGGTCGTTTGGTGGACTCACAATGGGCCGAAGATGAGGAGGAATGTAGGAGAAGGTTCGTCCTTTACCTTTACTTTCCTCCTTTTACCACTCCTATTCTCTACGTGATCGTTCGATTTAAATGCTCGGGTGTTTTGTCCATCAATTCGTTTCGGACGAACTTATTACACTTTCGGAAATGATTCAAAATGAAACTGAAATTTCGATAAGAGAATGTAGTCCTTAAGGGCATGTTCCATGACACATCTCCACAGACCAGTTTTACTCCGTGCATCATGCAGTTGTTGGAAGACGGGCAAGGTGCTCGTCCCCCTCCCCCTCTCTCCCCCTCCTCGTTTACTGTTCCACTTCTTGTACTTCATCTGGATCGAGGCGCCACTGTTGCTGTGACACGCGCTCTCTGAATCTGTGCATTCTTCCGTTTGCGCGATCACTCATGAAAGGGCTCACCGGGGACGTCCGCTAACTTACCAATGCCAATTGGGGAAATGAGTCGTACCAGAGGAGTGATGGAACTTTGAATGAAGACCTGGTAGATCGATAGAGTCTATAAGGTTATTTACAAATATAGATAGCAAAACTGCAACCTGCATTTCACAAGCAACTTATGAGCAGGTAAAGTTTGTAATGGTGCAGTAGGGTGGAGGCTTGGTGGTGAGCTGTGAAGCATAAGCGAGGAATCGCATACGTCGAATCGAGTCGTCGAACGTCGAACCTTACCACTGAACCACCACGACTCGATTCGACGTATGCGATTCCTCGCTTATGCTTCACAGCTCACCACCAAGCCTCCACCCTACTGCACCATTACAAACTTTACCTGCTCATAAGTTTGTGAAATGCAGGTTGCAGTTTTGCTATCTATATCAATAGCCTTATAGACTCTATCGATCTACCCAGGTCTCCATTCAAAGTTCCATGGTAAGTTGGCGGACTTCCCTGGTAAGATTGTACGCATTGCGAGGCACCCGGATGTAGGCATCGAGAACCCTAGTCTGCTCACGTCTTACGTTGGGGATCCTCAGCGAGGGAGTATCGTATTTGGTTGCTGCTGGGGGGAGGGGGTCAAAGAGGGTCGATGCACTTGATGAAACTGTTTCCGATTGTTCTAATTTCACAATTTTGTTTGTTTCATGTGCGCTATACGCCCTCCGGACTGGTAGCTTTTTACTCAAAAAAGTTTCTGTTTTTGAAAAAATTTAAGAAAAGTGGTAAGAAGCTGGGGACAATTAGGTAGGTGGTTGGTCGGATGGGGCTGGGAAAATGAGTCGTACCAGAGGAGGGATTTGTAAGGGGAGGCGGAGTATTGCAGAAATTTTTCTCAACGGTAGCACATGTCCTGACCATAGTGATCCTCCAGTAACCTCAGCGATAGTTTCCCTGTGAATGTCCTCACTTCACCTACAATGCTAGCATCTTCTAGAATGGCTCGGAGTGGTCTCGTCTTTGCTTGAATTCATGAAAGTTTCGCTTCTCACACAAGTCGATGCACATCGAGAATTCGCTGACTGGACCGCTCGATAGGCCGCTCGACGATGTGACAAGTACGATTGTCTTGTCCGTCTCCCAAAAATGTCATCTTAAGGAGACTAGCATGTGGTCAGTGATGAGATAAGGGGAGATATCACAGCTTTAATTAGACGCGCTGTAGTTCTGGGTCAACCAGCTGGACCAATTTCAATCAATTTCGTTGTCCTAGCTATTGACCATACGCCGGTTTTCCGAGACGCATGACCTTGATCAAAGAACGACATTATTCCTATCCTACCCTCTCTGTTCAAACAGGTTTTAGGTGTGAATAATCACGCAGAATCTCTTTTGTGGGTTCTATTACCACTCAAGTCTGTCGGATTAGGCTCTAGAAAAGAACATTGATAAGCAGTGGAAACGGGCGATTGAAACTAGGGACAGTGCAACCGATGCCAGTATGGCGAAAGTTCACCAGCCGGTAAGTTTCGGAACGACTGGTCTGTGAACTGTGAAGATTTTACGAGATCATCCTGTATACGGCCGTCACAGATGTTCTTGTTTCGAGGCATGTCCGAATTCTCGACAAGTCTCTTGTGCTATGTCTCATAGGCGCCTCTTTTAAAGCGGCCCGCAGCGAAACACTTCACGAATGGCTTTTCATCCATCCATCCAGTCCTCCATTTTGTAATCTTTATCACCTACCTTCATAATGAAGATGTTTTAGCCGGAGATTAGGCCCTTCGTATCTTGCCATCTGCAGTAAAACACCGCGGCGATTTCTCACGCGTCTGGCACGACACTGTATATGTGCGGGTGGAGCTGGCAACACACTTATAGCGACTTACAGTGAATGTTCCACTAACTTCGTGCGGTCCTTTTGAATGGGAAACTCGGGTACACTGGATAGAACGTCTATCCAAGGTTCCATTTGACAAATACTCGATGCGCAAAACCTGCACACCCTGGCATTCACAAGCAACTTCTGAGGCTAAGCCACAGTTTCAATGGTTGCAGTAGAGGCTTGGTGATAAGCCTGTGAAGCATAAGCCGCAGATTGATAACGTTGACATCGTGTCGTCAAACCTTACCACTGAACCACCACGACTCATTCGACGTATGCGATTCCTCGCTTATGCTTCGCAGCTCACCACCAAGCCTCCACCCTACTGCACCATTAAACTTTACCTGCTCATAAGTTGCTTGTGAAATGCAGGTTGCAGTTTTGCTATCATATTTGTAAATAACCTTATAGATTCTGTCAATCTACACAGGTCTCCATTCAAAGTTCCATGGTTTGGAGGACTTCTCTGGTTAGCTGCTTCCATTTGGTTAACGTCACGCACATTCCACGCTCTCAGCTGCGTTCCTTATGGGTTGAACTAGTCCGATTTGTCCAACTTGGATGAACACTTTTCCATACCGTCGAGGGACAGTAACTGACTGCTTCAAGTAAACGTTGCCAGAAACTTATGAGGTTTTCAATAGAGCTTAGCGCAAGGTTTCATAAAGCAGGTTTAGTATGTTGGGGGCAATGGATGGAAAAGGATACCCTGTTGGATGCTACTGGATTCTGGTTTCATAGCGACACCTACACTATTTTCTGATTGGCACCAGGAGGTGGCTAATTTTATTTGTCAAGTGGCTTTAGGTTGGCTCGCTGTTACCTCCGTTTTGATAAGCTGATCCACTTAACGTTGTGAAAACTCGTGGGAAGATTCTGACATTTACGGATTCCTTGGTTTTTTGAAGTTTTTCTGTAGCCTCCCGTCTTCGTCTTGACCTACGAATTTTGCTTTTTCCGGTTACCATTGATAATAAAGTAGGGTAGTCGTGTAGGAGACGTTCCGATGCCGACCGTTTTCTGTCCTGGCGGAATTTCCCGACAGAGTGATCGGCAAGCTATTCAACGAACGTGTGAAACACTCTTGTGTCTCATTTGAATTTCGCAGCTTTCTTCTTCAGCCCGATACAAAGGTAAAATCGCTCATGGCTGAGGTTCGGAAGAACAAAAAAAAGTTGCCCACTGCAGGGCTTACCGCATCCCTTATTGCGGTACTACTCTCGAGCCAGCTGTGCCTTTCCGTGTGCTTGTGGGCCGCTGACCCAGGGCATGTGGGTGATCCCATGAGGGGAGCGTATTTGGTCGCTGGAAGGATGGAAGAAATCGCATTCGCCTAGAAGAGATGTTTTCAGTTTTTGAGTATTCTCGGTTTCTACCGCTTCAAGTGTGCTCTTTAGCTTTTCCCTCCTCCCACGACCCCTCCCCTAGTGCGCTCGGCGGCTTTTTGAGGAAAAGCTCGTGAACTGTGGCAAAGGTAGTAAGTTGAGAAAATTCAGGAAGATGGCAGGTAGGACTGGGTAGTGGTCATCCCAGATAGCATTCAAAGATGGGGGGGGGTCGTATTTAGAACACCTACGCTGAGACGTGCCCTGCGCTGACCATAGCCGCGGTTATACCGCAATCAATTTCATTGTTTCTGACTTCTAGGTTCGCTGTGCCATTCATAGAACTCCGAGGTGGTCTAACAACGAATACGGTTCCCTTGCGACCTCATTTTCGCAGTCAAAAACAAGTTGCTCTTTTTCGACTAAAATATATTCGCCACCTCCACTTGGTGTGATCGTCTTAATTTTCTAGTAACTTTTGATCCGAGGTTAGCCGCTTTTCCTACTCGTATCTCTCTTTTGCCTTTGTCTGTGTTTTTGGGTTTAAAAGTTACAGGAAGACTAATGCTTTTGTCCGTGACGTAGTGTAATCTGTGTAACAGGTGCTTATCTATCAACCTACTCATCGTTATCAGAAACGGAAAGCTAAGCCGCCCAGAATTCCGCAGATTCCGCAAGTTGGCGCCCATTCTATACGTCTGTACAGTCCGAACTATTCCGCAATTCCCATCTGTTCCCGCAGCTTTTGTTTTTGTTTACGCAATTCCCCTCGTCTCGTTGCCTTATTTTCACGAATTGCCATGGAACAGTCTTAAAGTGGTTTCTGCGGCGAATCGATCTTCGAAAACATTCTTGTTTTGCTGTACCAAATATTGCCGTATACCGTGCATCCTGCTTACTATACAAACAATACAAATTGATTGTATTTTGAGAAGCAAATTTTATTATGTCTTCTGGTTGTGGTCTGTGCAATTGTCTGCTCATTATGCGACTACCAGTCGGATCGGCCGGCTTCGCCGGCCGATCCTCCTTCCGCGTGTGAAGTGGGTCCCTGTGAGAAGTTTTCCATGTGAGGGAGGGCCAGTCGGACGAATGGTCGAAAGAAATATTATTTTGAGAATTACCGCACTTTACCGTTTCACTTCTAGTATATACCCCCCTAGTAGACAGCCATCAAAATTTTCTATGCGGCACTGCAAACTATTGCCGACGGTACCAACCATTTGGGATACTCCCTACGATTATCCCCTCACTATGTTCATCTGCCATACCACTGTTTAGTTTCAGCTCACTCCCCATTTCGTGGGGTTTTTTCGGATGCGTTTCGAGGGTTTTCGTCCTCGGCATCGTCCACTTCGGCGAACGCTCCGCCCATCAGGGTGTGCTTCATTAATTCCGTCCGCCAACTGATTGCCTATCGTTTGCCACTTCTCCCACTCTCCGAGCTTTTTTGGAACCCAACTACGAATTTTTGAAAGTTTCGTAGCAGGCACCGCTTACCTACAGAACGCCCTGCACAGAATGGGTTTGTTTCAGTCATTTCGTCCGCGAACTGATTGCCTATCGTTTGCCACTTTTTCCGCTCTCGGGGCTCTTTTGGAACCGAACTGGAATTTTTGAAAATCTCGAAGCAAGCACCGCCCATCTGTAGAACGCCCCGCCCAAAATGGGTTTGTTTCAGTCATTTCGTCCGCGAACTGATTGCCTATCGTTTGCCACTTTTCTCCGCTCTCGGGGCTTTTTTGGAACCGAACTACGAATTTTTGAAATATGAAGCTCACAACTATGCGCACGCGCCGCCCACAGTGGGCGGGGCTTAGCCTAGTTCACGTGTGTTTCGTACATCTTGGCCCATGCCCTACCCATCCCAACCTTGACCCGCCCCCTGAGACTGGCTCTTCAGGTAGTTCCGAATTTCCGGACAGACAGACAGACAGACAGACAGACAGACAGACAGACAGACAGACAGACAGACAGACAGACAGACGTCGCCGTTTATATATAGTAGGATTGAACCATTTCTACTACATGGCTGTTTTCCTCTGTCTTCTACTTGAGTTGGAAAGGGAACGGACCCGGATATCGACGTGAATACTTGGATTGATGTATGCGTTTTTAAGCGCTTATCTGAAATCAAACGAGTCTCTGTTCTGGGAAGTCCGCCAAGTTACCATGGAACTTTGAATGGAGACCTGGGTAGATCGATAGTCTATAAGGTTATTTACAAATATAGATAGCAAAACTGCAACCTGCATTTCACAAGCAACTTATGAGCAGGTAAAGTTTGTAATGGTGCAGTAGGGTGGAGGCTTGGTGGTGAGCTGTGAAGCATAAGCGAGGAATCGCATACGTCGAATCGAGTCGTCGAACGTCGAACCTTACCACTGAGGGTACACGGGTCGTTTTGTAAGACAAATATTGGGTTGGCACATAAGTACTTTCGTTTTTTTCAACCGGAAATTTCGTTCCAAAGATGAAATGTTTTGCTAGCAAGCTTGATATCATCTGATAGGAAACTTCACGTAGTTTTAGAATATCAAAACGGCTTTGGTTGAGGGAATAATTTTTGTGGATTTTTTAGTCGTTGAAGTTGAAAGCGAAGTCGGCGAAAATTAGCACACCCACTTCGACAACTGCCTCTATTTACGTATAGTCGAAGTGCTAAAATCGCTTAAGCTGCTCCATACATTTGGAAAAGGCGAGCTAGAAGTTCCAGCAAGGGAATTCTAACTGAAGAGTTTGAACGAATTTCAAGATTCTGAAGTACCGAACCTTCACCTCGCCGATATTGGGCAGCTCACGTCTGTTCCACCCTGAAATTTTATGCTAATATTTGAATGTTTCGCTGATATGTTTTGCATGTTCTGATAGCAAATTTCGTGCTCTATAACACTGCTATAGAAATCTGTTCTCCAGAGGTGTTTGCTTTCTGTTAAGTTCAGGTTATCATTACGGAACGCGAAGTCGTTGAGAACTAGCGTTCCCGTTCTCCACGAATTTTATGCTAACATTTGAATGTTTCGCTAATGTGTTCTATATGTTCTGATAGCCAATTTCGTGCTCTATAACACTGCGTTGCAGTTATTTGAAAATCCGTTTGATGAACCTTGTTTTCAGGTGGATAATCATTGGAATTGCTCAAGGTCGATAACTCAGCACTTTCAGACAATGTCCTCTTTTTGCAATTCCAATCAAGAGTATCAGTACCATTCTTGAAGCGTCTGAACCAATTTCGGGCTGTTTTGAGAGAGAGGGCATCTTCTCCGTACACTTCGCGAATTTCCCGAGCAGCATCAGCAGCTCTGATACCTCTGTTGAATGCGAAAAGGAGGAGATGTCTGAAGTGCTGATGCTTATCGACCTGACATTCCATATTATCCACCTGAAAAACAAGGTTCATCAAACGGATTTTTTCAAAATAACTGCAACGCAGTGTTATAGAGCACGAAATTGGCTATCAGAACATATAGAACACATTAGCGAAACATTCAAATGTTAGCATAAAATTCGTGGAGAACGGGAACCCTAGTTCTCAACGACTTCGCGGTTCCGTAATGATAACCTGAACTTAACAGAAAGCAAACACCTCTGGAGACAGAACTTTTCTCATAGCAGTGTTTATTAAAGCACGAAATTTGCTATCAGAACATCACAACATATCGCGAACCATTCAAATATTGCATAGAAATTTCAGTGGAATCAAGAAAACCGGTGAGCTGCCCAATATCGGCGAGGTGAAGGTTGGTAACTTCAAAATTCTTGAAATTCGTTCCCAAAGCGTCCTAGTGAGATTCCCTTGCTGGAACTTCTAGCTCGACCTTTTCCAAATGTATGGAGCAGCTTAAGCGATTTTAGCACTTCGACTATACGTAAATAGAGGCAGTTGTCGAAGGTGCTAATTTTCGCCGACTTCGCTTTCAACTTCAACGACTAAAAAATCCACAAAAATTATTCCCTCAACCAAAGCCGTTTTGATATTCTAAAACTACGTGAAGTTTCCTATCAGATGATATCAAGCTTGCTAGCAAAACATTTCCATCTTTGGACGAATTTCCGGATGAAAAAAAAGCAGATAATACTTATGTGTGCCGAACCCAATATTTCGTTGCCTTGATTTTTTTTTATGGAAAGGCTGGGGGGGGGTCGTATTTTTTTGTTTTATATGCACACCACGCCGACTATATACTCATTGCTCGTCGTCGGCGAAAAACCCGTGGAAATGGGGGGTCGTACTCACACCGACATTCCGCACATCCCTATGCTGTACCCTGTTACCACTTAACCACCACGACTCGATTCGTCATATGCGATTCCTTGATTATCCTTCACAGCTCACCACCAGCCTCTACCCTGCTGCACCATTACAAACTTTACCTGCTCATAAGTTGCTTGTGAAATGCAGGTTGCAGTTTTGCTATCTATATTTGTGAAATAACCTTGTAGACTCTATCGATCTACCCAGGTCTCCATTCAAAGTTCGGCGATAAGTGGGCGGACTTCCCTGATAAGCGTACCTTTTCCGTGACCATAAGAAACCTTAACTCGATGATTTCCTTGTTGCAACGCCCAATATGTTGGTGACCCTTTCTGACACCCTCTATGAATGCCGCTGTCAGTAACACTAATAGCTACAAGAAGATAATCAAAGAGAAAGAACAAACTTCTGAATTAAATTTATTTAATTTATGAACGCAGATATGAGCACAAATGACAATACAAAACGACCAAACGATCAATACCATAGCACATCGAAGCAGAAGTAAGAATCACTAAGTATAAGAAGGCAAAAGACCAAATTGAAAGAACAATAAAAATTATGAGGGAGTGAAAACAAGAGAAATATCAAATAAAACAAAACAAGCCCGCTAATCCTCGAGGTTCACCAGTTTTTGACAACGTGCTTGAAAGAATTCAGAGATAAATGCATGACGTCACGACGAAGTTGACCAATCCTTTTTACGTTGCGCCACCCATTTTGCCTTCATTTGAGGTTGGCATTTTGAAAAATACTTGCCTTATGGAATGACTTGCAAGAGGCCAGTCCGAGACCAATTTTATCCTCCGAAGACAAACCCGCGATAGTGTTGTGCATATTGCGTTCAGCTGCAAGCTTGTAGTCGCGAAATGGCTTTTCGGGAGAGAAAAAAGCAAAAACAAATCATAGAGGACGCTTTATGTGAAGGCCCGGTAGCTACTCTGAACGACTTTTCCGGACCGGCTCGTTTCATCCCAGTTACCTACTGTGAGGCTTCAAAAAAGGACAGCCTCAGAGATTGTAGGCAGACTACTTAACAAGGAAATGGGCCTATGAACTGGTTGAGCTTGGAGACTGTCTTCGAAGGAATTCAAGTACCGCAGTTGTATGACTGATCGGGTTCGCTTGCTACATAGTCGTTTTTGCTGGGCGACTGGGCATGGTAAAGGGCTCAAGCAGTGGCACCCTGTTTTCTGTCAATTTTCGCTCGACCGCTTCAACAATTAGCAGGTTAACATAATCGACTGACAGGTCCGGTAAACGTACTATAAGACTGCGCAAATGTATAGGTGTGGTCCAATTTTCACAGCCACCACTTTCAGATGTTTATCAATTTTGATCATATGGGTCGCGAGGGGTAAAAGCATCGTGACCACGTAGAGATAAGAATAATCAGCTTATTCAAGTGGATTCAGTGTTGTCAATATCCGGCCAAATACCCCTTGATTCATTTGTGTTCGAGGATGTATAAACATTTGGGAATGTCGTAAGCTTCTGAATAATTCAAGCATTTGTAACGCTTGTCCAACTAGTTGAGAGCGACCTTGAACGAACTAGTTACATAAGCGATTCACAGCAGTTGTAATGAGCATTCTTGACTGCTTTATTTTGTGGCGTGAACGTCTGCAGCTCCTTTCCCCCCCCCCTCCCCACCTCTTGTCGGGCTGCGTTTCTATCGAGAAATTGGTAGTCAACACTGCAGTAATTTTGTTGGGAGAACTGCGTCAGTTTTGATTAGTTTAATGCATTTCATCTTGCCAGGATACGAGTTCCTTTTGTTTTCTACGTGAGTGCTGACAGAACCTTTTCGTTCCAGTACCAATCAGCCACGCTGTCAATTAGTCGCAAAAGGCGAACTATGGCATTTGATTTCCTTTCGGAACGAAGATTTCTACGCGCTATATGCATATTCGTACAGGAAACTTGAGCATTAGAGAGTAACCTTGGTAAGAATAAAAAGTAAGATTAATCTTCAGAAAAGAAGTAAGGTCTTGAAGATAAGAAGTAAGATCTCCAAACTTGAGAAGAAAGTAAGATTAATCTTACTTTTATGACTTTTACTTTTATGACTTTTATGGCTGTTGAATGAGCGGCCCGCGATGACCTATGGAAATGCAAGAGGGTATCGACAACCCAAACAGCCCCAACCAAGGATGTGTGCGACTAAGTGCGGCCGGAGTGAAGTTCTGCGGCCTGCGAAAGTGTACCAGGTAAAGGGTCAAAAAAAATAAAAAGCGGGAACCTGTATTACCAGCGCAATCAGTCCTTCAGTGCAAGCTCCCTTTTCTAGTGACTCCGCCCCCAGACTCGCCGCCAAAGTCGGCCTTCCAGCCAAAAGTAATGCTCGGGCAAGTATCATGGAGTGGATGCATTCAGTGTCTCTTGTAGAGTCATAGGGTTCATTACTGGGAATCAGCCGACGGGAATTTCCCAGGTCTTTTACCTCTACAGTTGTTTGAGGCTAGAGGAGGCCTGACGAATGTGTTTCAACGTTCCCTTTGGTATTTTCTCTTCATATTATTTCTGCAAAATCACCTAGACTTTTTATCGCGGACCGTGCCTTTAAGGATAAAGGATAAAGTTTTCGCCGTTAATCAACCTTTTAAGGACGCGGCGCGCATTCTATTGCCATTAAAATTGTTGCGGCTCTTGAATGTAATGTTTTTTAGAACTGCTTTCGGGGCCAGCTTGTTGTACAAATAAGTGTTTTTGTCCTCCCAGGCTAATATGGTACCGTTGACTGTCCCGGGAGGGGAACAAGGTGGAAGACGTGCTTGGCTTGGGCGAGAGCTGATTTGGGATTTGATCCTTGAACCGCGTGAACGGTAGGCGGGGCTTTTGCTACTATAGCACCCTCGCCGCAAAATCTTATTCTTTTCACCCTCCGGAAAATAGGTGCTTTTGTAAAGAGAAAAGTTTCAAAGGCATGCCCTACGGTCAAAAATGGTTGGGCTCAAATACTAACGACAAGGTGATAAATAACACGAAAAAAAACGAAAAAAAACAGAGAAGAGAAAGTTCGAAAGGTCCGAGATAGGATCATCTGTCAGAGCTTGTATGAGCCCACGGCGAAAAAAGCGCGTATCATCGTATCTTGTCACCTTATTGCCACTAATCCCACTCAGACTGAAAACAGTATCGGGACACTGCACCATCAGGTAGTCGTTGGAAATGAACGTTACGTGTGGTATGGAGGAGTGGGCGGGGCACTGCCTTCGCCATGGGCGTCTAGGCGTCCTTATCATTATTTCCCAAGCCGCGGAAATGATACGTCCACTGTTTTTTTTAAACGAACTGCACAAGGAGGGCGTCTGCACGCCAAATAAGTGATCGAAATCGGCGCCCCCAAACAGGTGCTGCGTAGCGCCTTTTTCAAGAGGGTACCCTTGAAGCGCCCTATCAAGCTATGCACACCGACCCGGACGTCCATTGCGCCCTCCCGCCAACAGAATGTCCGCCGATGCTGATGCTCGTATCGCTTCATTTGCGAAGTACAATATGAAGCAAAGGGATTGATATGAAGCGGCGACAGTGTTGCATGGATATATGATCGCATACATGCAGCCATATCTACCGCCAATGGGAAACTCGTCCGAAATAGCTCTCCCATGTACAATAAAGGCTTGTTTTGCAGGTTTTTGACCGTTTCACTTCGCTTTTACGCTACTTTACTTGATAGCACCCCTTTACCATTCTAGGCCGAGTACCAAGTTATGACTTTAGGTGCCTCGGCCCTTGTATGCGCTTCTACAAATTGCCGATAGTGTTTTGAAACAGCCGGTTCCTGTCGTTGAGCGTTCCGCAATGAAACTGACGATTCAGCCACTTGACTGTCCTTCACTTCGATCGCGCAGTTTTTACGTTCTTCAGCCGTCTCGATTTCACTGTTTTGGAAACACATGGAGTCGCGTCGACGGGCTGCTACTCATGGATTTATAAACATCATTCCAATCCCACAACACTACGCTACGTCACTACTATCATCGTCGTCCACTGTGGAGTGGCAGAGGGTTCTGAGACCAGATTGATTTTTTTTCTCTTCTGCGGCGACACCTGTGCCACCGTCTCACCGACTGACTGATCGTTGCACCTGCCGGTCGCCTTGACGGCTTTGATTTACCCAACAAGGAGCCGGTTTCTCTTCTCCCCCGACCCGTCATTGCGTCAGTGGCAGTGTTTTATGCCTGTGCGAAACTGTTTCCCTGCACCGAATAGTTCAAAGTCGGTAGATCGACGAAACCCCCCCCCCCTACTTATCGATCTATTCCCATTGCAGTGTTTGTCATTATGCGGGAATGCCCGTTTATCCTCTTCTTTGTTTTTGATTTATTCCCTCTAGATGCCTCGTGGGAATTGCGAAGTGCAAATAGAGGATTGCTTTTTGGCATGCAGCAGGCTGCCAGGCAGGACACGCTATCGCATTGTGATCATTCGCTGAAAAATTCTAATTCCATTCTCGAAAACGACCCCCTTCCCCTCCCTTTCCCCATGCTACCTACCACTTTCCTAGATTTTCCCAACTTCCCACCATTTTTTCTCGAAAAATTTCCAGTTTTTCAGCCAAGAATTTTCCGTCGAGATGGGGGGGGGGATTTATACTCAGTGTGGAACAGGCAATTCTCAGATCTTTTCTAACCTCCTATCAGGTTTTCCGAAATTTCCCGAAAAATTTCTGGTTTTTCCCCAAAATTTTGCTGTCGAGCGGGGGGATGAGGTTTTCAGGATTTACCTATCATTTTAACCATCGGAAATAGTAGTTGTATACATCCTTGACAGTCCCTCTCCCAATAAGACCACTCCCCCTTTATGGCGTCGGTGAAACAAGAGAAGTCAGCTGTCAAAAAATTTTTTTCTCAGACAACATTAACCCCCTCCTCACTGGCTGTCAAATGCGCCCCCCCCCCGTTGTGATCATCACAACGGCGGCGTACCTTGCTTCCTGGCTCTAGGTAGTTAATGGTAGTTAGTGGAGGGTACATTTTGGGTGGAGTTGTTTTTTACTTAACCATCTGTGAGTAATGATTCGTAGCGATGCCATGAATGGAAGGGGAAGTGGTGTTCGCCCACCAATTACGCAGGCTTAGGCTCCTATTCACCAAATTGTCTCGCCCATTCCTATTTTGCCGCTCGTCTATGTGCTCGGCTGAATGCTCTGGCCTGTTTTATGTGACAAAATGAGTGTTGGAGAGTTCTTGAATCTTTTTCCTACCCTAGTCTATAGCTTTACCATAAAATGCTGAGCTATTTGGATTTGCTTGTTCTCCGGCATTTCCTTTGGCACTCGTTTTACTTATTTTCTTTGCAATTTAAGCACTAGGAATCTGATCTTCATTTAAGAAGGATGGCCTTGTTCCTCACTTTTATACCTTCTGATTTCAAGATGCTTCTTAAAGTTCGCGATGAACAGCATGCAAGAACCCTTCCTTGCACAAAGTGGCGCTGTCCGCAAGGAATAGGGACTTCGTACGTTGGGATCCCATCCCCGTCGAGGGGATCGAATTTGGTGGTGGGGGAAGGGTCGTAGATGCCTGCGAGGAAAATTTTTATGGCGTTGACGTTTCCGGTTTTTCCCATTCCACGGGTCCTGCAGTCGTGAAACGGGTTGTTTTGTGGAGAAAATTAGATAATTTCAGAAAAAAAACTCCGGAAAAGTAGCAAGAAAATTTAGAAAGATATTAGGTAGAATGGGATGGTGGGGGTCGTACCTTTGTACGAGGGGGGTTCGTGTTTTGCGAAACTTTCCCCACGGTAGGACCTCCCCTGGTTGTGAAGAGCAGACCTCCTTCGCGCCTTGATATTGCTTATTTGGGTTCTGCAGCGACTGGGCACTTTGTGTCCCCCCCCGCAGTCGACTTCTCCTTTATCAGTCAGTCTTTTTCAGTGCACTCCGACGGATTGTTCTGTAAGTCTATTTTAGTGCACTTCCGACGGGTTGTTCTCTGCTTGTTTCCTCATTGTTTGGTCAGATGCCACATAGTCAATCTTACTTGAACCCTTTGTCCATAAACGACAATCGCAACCGCTTCTTTGAGAAGGGCTGCTTCGTAAGACTGTTCCCGTTGGCTGGATTGCTCTTTGGTCTTGCGATGATCGCGAGCAGCTGCTTTATTGGCCTTGCCTTTTTGTAATGCTGGTTGTGGCGATTTATGGTCCACGCGCCGCCTTTCCGTCCATGTCCAATGTGATGCAGCTGCGGCTGGGCGTTTGGTCTTTATTATGTCATTCTGAATTCCTTCGGAGTTTGCTATGTATCGCACGGACGAAACATCATATAAATTGGATGTGGTCGCCTTACCATTTAGTGATAAGCCGTGTTTCCAACTTCTGTTCCCATTCAGAATGACATTTGACCTTGCCTTGTGCATATATGATTACTAGGGCAAAGTGGTGCTAGCCCCCTCCTAGGCTGCCTCAATGCCATGTAACTGATCCCGGGAATAGAAGGCTTGCTTTACCCGTGCTCACCAGTGAGTCCGTCAACTTACCATGGAACTTTGAATGGAGACTGGGTAGATCGATAGAGTCTATAAGGTTATTTACAAATATAGATAGCAAAACTGCAACCTGCATTTCACAAGCAACTTATGAGCAGGTAATTTGTAATGGTGCAGTAGGGTGGAGGCTTGGTGGTGAGCTGTGAAGCATAAGCGAGGAATCGCATACGTCGAATCGAGTCGTCGAACGTCGAACCTTACCACTGAACCACCACGATTCGACGTATGCGATTCCTCGCTTATGCTTCACAGCTCACCACCAAGCCTCCACCCTACTGCACCATTACAAACTTTACCTGCTCATAAGTTGCTTGTGAAATGCAGGTTGCAGTTTTGCTATCTATATTTGTAAATAACCTTATAGACTCTATCGATCTACCCAGGTCTCCATTCAAAGTTCCATGGTAAGTTGGCGGACTTCCCTGGTCAATATCACTAGGTCAGCTCCTGTCATTACACCGTCTCATGTTTATCACTAGTACCGCTCAACTGCTAAACTTATACGTGCTCGTTTACTTTGTTGTGGAAAACAGCCCAAAGTAGAAGAGTTCGAGAGGCACCTGTCAAATTAAGACTAGATTGTTAATGTGAAGTGTTTTGAAAACAGCCAGGCGAATTGCGTCAATCCATCTCCAAAATTGATTGCTCGAATAAAATTTATTGCAACAACATATGCCGAATGTTTTTTTGAGATAGATTTTGTGTTGTGATGGAATTCTAAGTGAGCATTCAACTACTAATGAGAGATTTGTAGAACAAGTTGCAACTTAAAGGGGGGGGGGGTGTCAGGCGACGGGGATGTCACTGGTTTCGGTTTAAAAGTCTGTGGTGAAATCTATGAACTCCTGTAAAGCTGGAGCGAGCTCGTCGAGCCCCCATGGTAAAACCTGCTCTTGCAACATCATGAAGAAGCTCTCCAGATGGGTCGACAAGTCGATGAGAGGTAGCAAAAGCAAAAGGGCGAAATGCCCCCCCCCCACGGTCGCCGAACTGCTACGGGTGGGCTCAAAGAGGTAGCTTAGTTTCCATTTCGCACGCGCTCTTAGACGAAAAAAAAACGTTTAACTATAACTATGAGACGGGTGACATTTTTGTGGATGTTCTTGGTTCTTTGCCCATTTCTCGATCGATGTCCCCGTCGAAGGAAATAAAATTGTTAATTTTCTCTAAGTGCTCCTCCAAGTTTAATTTCCTCCTCACGCTCCTCCACGTCACATTAAATGCCGTTCTTTTCCAAAGCTTTCGTGAGATAATGACCTGTGCTCAGCGATCATTTTGAGTTCGAAGACGAGTTGCACACACTCAATCCTTGTTTTGTACGAGGTAGTGGGTCCGCAGCTGCAACAGCGTGCCACTTTTTCCTCTCAAAAGGGGGCTGAAGGGCAGTCATACTCGGGTGCCACCCTCGACTCCGTCCGGAATCCCAGCTGCTCCCACTTGCTCCCGCACGGCCAGCGCACTTAATTATAGCCAAACGCGCTTTTTGTTGTTCTCTATCTTTGACTGTGTGTTAGATGCGAGATTTCTCTATTGATGCAAATATGCACCTTGAGGATAGCACGGGCGAACCCCATCCCCGTCCCCGCGGACTTTCGAGCGGAGAAAGTGGCACGTTGTATAAAAAACTCAGGGGAGCACTTTGAAACTGAATTCAAAAAATGAACCGGTTAATGCACTTTCAATTATTTATAATTCTAGTTCATTTGAGGAAATCTATTTTTTCTATGAGTATAACGTGCAGTGCAGGTATTATTCTTTTATTTTGTCCCCCCTCCTCGTCCTTTGGTCATTCAAGAAGTGAGACAACAAACGAACAACATACCAATCATCCAATATTACTCATCAAGTTCTTTCATAGTGAGACTGCTGTTAGGCGCCGTTTCGCACTCCCCACAAAAATGCTGGCTCGAAAGTCCCGCCCGGGGTCAAGACATTTGCCGTATACGTACATACTTTTTTATCCGTATTCATTTAATTTATTTGATTTTTTTTGATCAAGAACACGGCAGGTCTGCTGTTTGGGAATCACGGAGGAGGGTCATATTTGATCGTTAGTGGAGGCGCGGTCTCGGATGTTCACGGACGCTCATTCACTTCACACCGTCGGAAATTCCAGTGCGCATGGGGCGGTCGCTATATTGCTGCGTCGTTGGAAGAGGGGAGGGTCGTAATAGCTTTTGAGAGAAAGCTGCCGTGTTGCAAGCGATAAAAATCCCCTCGGTTGTTGACTAGTTTTCGCGATTTCCATATAACTAGTGCTGCATAACTGTATACCACCCGTTTCCGGCCGACGGCAAAATTTTTGGGTGAAAACTGGAAAATCAAATTCTTGGAAATTTCGGAATGTGCTAGGAGATGGGAGAATTTGGAAGATCGGGAAAGTGGGGAAGTCGTATTTTTCGGAAATTTTCCCCGACAGGAAAGCTGTGCTCATGGAATTTCTGTCATCTTTTGACTATGCACACTTACAATTAGGTGTGAAATAATTTGTCCAACCTCATTCTGGGGGAGGTTTCATCGGTCGATATCCGAGACACCATGTTGGTGTCATAGAGCCTGGTTGCAGCTGCCACCAATAAAACCCGCGTCTGCTCGTTTTATGGCCTATCGATACTCAAGCGGTGGTGCAGATAATTTATTCTGGGTTCCAGAATGCAATGCTGTGCCTCACTATTTTTGAATGTTCAAAGGATCTCCAGGCAATTAATTAGAGCGCCCTGGCCGCTGGCCGCCCTGGGTAGTCGCATATTCGCTGCCTAATACTGCTACGGCCAGATCGACACCCGTGCAATCCTGCTGTGCCACAATTTTCGCTCTAACGGTTTCATTTTGCGTTTATATCATTCCTTTCGTACAGGGTTACCACGCAATTTGAGTGAGTTACACACAACTAGTTCCCAGAACGAGAAGACGTTAAATAAATTTCTTATTATTGTGCTGTCCCGGAGCCTCACTGCAATCTGAATGTAAGACACTTGAAAAACTGAAAGTGGCTCCGAAATTCATTGCAAAAAAAAACTCCAAGGATCCAAAAGAATCCAAAATTTTTTTTCAGTTTCAAGACTTTTCGATTCTTTTGGATCTTTGGGGTTTTTTGCTATAAAAAATTTTGGTGCCTCTTTCAAGTGTCTGACATTGTTCAAATTAGTGAAAGCGGCTTATCACTGTTTTTACGACCAAATTTTCAGGGCAAGGAACTATTGTCTGTGGCTCTACATTACCCATAAATGAGCTCTTACTATGGAATTTAAAAAAAAATTGGGAACTGATCCTCTTCAGTTGTAGTTCCATGCCTCATACATGGCACTGGTTTTAGAGCGCTTCAGCTTCGCTATAGGAGTAAACGAACCCTTTTTTCTCGGGAAATTATGAGCAATTTGGAGTTTACGCACGAGCGCTCTTCTCATTTCACACCCTTTCGTAGCAATTACCCCGCTTCCTGTCTATCCCATTATTTATTATCCCTTGCTTCTTGGTTCGCTCCAGAACTGTGAGGTGGCTAAAAACGCTAATGTGTCCTAATCCAGACACTTGTTAGGTGTTTGGCTCAATAATAGTTTGGTAATAGTAAATTCCCTATTTTCTAGCATATAAGGCAGCGTGCAGACTGCGCGGTGACGCGCGCCGACGCGCTACACTTACAAAAACGCTCCAATGCTACACACGCGAACGCGGATGCAGACGGCGATCGCCACGAGCTGCCTGTATTTGAGAGAGTATGAGGGAGGAGGGGATAAAAAAGAATACTCTCTGCCGCAGTCGACTGGCAGTGGCCCCACGACTTTGGAAGAGTATCGAAGAATGGGAGAGTATATAATACCAGACTGTGTGAAGCCGGCGACCGGCGCCGATCGTTTACCGCCTGCGGTCGCGTTCTCGTTCGTATGTGGCGCATCTGTGCGTGTTACAGTGCGCTGCAGCGCGTCGACGCGCGTCATCGCGAATTCTGAATGCTGCCATAGCCGCATTTATTTGCAAAGGCATAGGCTATAGTGCCCGCGAAAAAGTACTTGTCATAGCAACTGCTGCTTTGTCCTTTTTGCATTTTCTGCTCTTCTCTTCGATTTTCAAATTTTTTCTTTTCTTTCTTGATAGAACTGATAATCGAGCGATGTCAAACAACAAAGCGAGATTTTTGCCAAACATTCGCGCCTCCAAGGAAGGAACAATGATTCGCCCAAAAATAGTGCAAGTTAGAAGTGAGAGGGGCTCTTTTAGGCACGGTACTATACTTTAAAAGCAGAATCCGACGTACATCCTCCCCTGATATATTTGCGCAGCCGCAGTCGCGGAAAATGTCCCACTTTCGAGACTCGAGGACTTGAAATTGCTTAATAGTAATGCCATGGCATTGCAACAGTGGAGCAGACTTCAGTCGTTCGCAGCCACGCTCCTCTATTATCATTGTGTTTTACTATCGACAGGTGGCTCCGCATTTGTGCATTCTTTGCCATATCATCGGAAGTGAAAGTGGTTCATTAGTGCATTCTCGAAAGGTCTTTTTGCCTTTTTTCCTCAATGCTGGGTTGCTCAGCTTCCATGAAATTCGCACCCCTGGGGCCACCAGTAGCAGTAGAGGGTTCTGCCTTTGGGAAACACAGTTCGCAATTATTTGATTCTGTAGGAAGACTGCTGTTAGTGTGGAACATAAGGGATAACAGGTACAAAGGAGTTTACAAAGCCTGTTGTCGCTGCAGTGGGTTGGTCTAGATTAGGCTTATTAAAAATGGCGCGCAAACTGCTTTGGCCTTAGCAGTCTAGGCGGTTCCGCCTCCCAGTGAATACGTTGACGCAACAGTGGAGGCGTGAGAGTAAGTGCTACAAGATTGAGACTCATAATGATTTTAACTGTAACTGAACAGAAAACCGGACTTGACAGAGGAAAAGACCAGATATCGTCGTAATATCAACAAGCAACAGCTCATCTGAGCTTATACAGGGAGAGGGGCAATAAAAAAAGGCAGTCCGACCGAGTTACATATCAGCAAAATTTTCGCAGCCCAGACAGAGGACGTGGATACGAGTACCAGGGCGGAAGATACCCAAGATTTCCTCTATAAGCAGGAGCTGGCTCTCGCCCATCACCTTCATGTACACCAAAATATGAAGTCATCTCCAGTCGCAGCCTGACTGGAGAAGACCTTTGGAATTCATGTCACCTCCAAACAGCTGCGAAACTTCTAGTGTGGAGCCACCCATGGATAGCTACCTGGAGACCAGTGCTCTTGATCTGAAAGACCTCCAACATCGAGCAGCTCCGACAACGTCGCTACGGTCTAGGACATCATCTTCCACCACAGTCGCCAAGGCGCGGGTGATGGTATGGACCGGACGTACCTGGAATGGAAAGACCGATATTTTCTTCGTGGACCCCGGACTGAAGGTGAGCGCTGGCAGGTTCTCGAGAAGAATATCTTCCTCACATGTCGTCGCCCGTACCTTCTTGGAAACTGTACTGCTACAGGATTGGGTGACACCACATGAAATTGAAGGGCGTTGGAAAACTCTCGCCTACTTGGAATGGAAGGGCGTTGAGTTCCTGAAGAAGATGGAATATCAAAGCGGGTCACCTGACCTAAACCCCATCAATTACCTGGTTCGGGAGGAGTCTACAGTGGCGGAGAAATCAACGATCTCGCTGAACTCAGGCACCGAACCATGGTTGCGTGGCAGAATCTCTCGATGGCGGTGGTCCAGAAGGCTGTGGCGGAGTAGTAAAAAGGTCCGATCAGAATTCAATAAAGTGGAACTTACAGCGCCTCGAATTTTAAGGAAAAAAAAGTGTCTTTTTTTATTGGCCGCTATACTGTTTTCACCTAATACTCGTACGGGGTCGAAATTGGAGGGATCTCATTTTGAGCTTTAAGACGGTTTTTCTGCTTTTTCATCGACTGCTGGGTTACATAGAACCTTCTCATTTATACTTTCACCTCGCTACCCGGAAATTATAGTCTCGGAGCGTGTCTTTAATCTTATACATCTAGGATACTATGTAAATTACCCTTTTTGCTCTCATCCATATAATCTTGGATTAAAAACATGGAAATTCTACCGTTGCCATAGAAACTGGCCTTGCACTTTTCTTTGTAGATAAGCGGCTATTCAGATTAGTTCCCTGTTCTAGTTTCCCAAACTACATTGATAACGTGGAATTCACGTTCCCAAACGAACGTTTTAGGTTCATCAAGACATATCGTAGTTAACAGCATAATCACTCTGGCAATAAGCTCTCATACTCTATGGGAATAGAGTCTTGTTGGTGCAGATGATGGGGCGTGTCAGTGAGGCTAGGTTGGGACGCCGCTAAACCCATTTTCCACCAGTTGTTCAGGAGGGTAAACGACAAAAAGTGGTGGAAAACGAGTAATAAGAAAGATGTGGTGCAATCTTGTCGCTTGCTCGCTACAACGACTGATAGAAAACGCGCATGGCGACCGCGCTAAACTTATCCCTCCTGACACGCCCCATCATTCGCAGCAAATAAGACTGTGCTTGCTGGTTTTCATTCATCGACGCCTACTTTTCGCTGTTGGCGTAATTTTCTTTCGTGTGCACTGGATGATATGGGCATGCTCCTCTTTTTAGCCGTTTCATCAGTCTTCATTATAATGAATAGATATATTTGTGGTAAATTATGTGCAGGACTGCATGTTTTGATATTATTCTGTCGCCTGAGCTCCGCTTTATGAGCTGCGCTATGTAGGGGCAAATATTTCTCTGCTCAAGAGCAGCCGTCACAAAGTTTCATTTCGAGTGTTTTTCACAAAGTACTGTTGACTGGGTTTCCATACTTGCTTGAAGGCAGTGGGCATGATTGGTCGGGGCGGGCGGTTGTCGCCAGCGTCATTGGTGGAAGGGCTGAGTGGGGTGTGGCCAAACGCCCTCTCGAAGCCTTTCCATCAATAACGCTGGCAGCAATCGGTCGCCTTCAGCAGTAGTGCCCACCGCCTTTCGGAAATAGTCCAACCTTTGATAATTGAGGTGGCTATGAATTGGGAAGGGGAGGGATTCGGAAGTTTTTTAAAGCTTGGATTGGTTTATCAGATGAGAGAGGCACTCGAAGTGGGATAGAGCCTTGGACTTCCAAATCTCGACATTTCTAGCGATTGAACTCGATATAGGTGAGACACTGTGGAAAGTCTCATTCCAGTTCCGGATTACTTCATCCTTGCTCTGTCGTGGTTGCTGACTTACCCTAGCCCCGCTTTGATACGCAAATCTATTATTTCTCACATTTCTTCAGCTGTCGTCTATGATTCTCTGCCCATCACTCAGCATACTGAGATTGCTTCTATGAACAGTTTCCTAGCCTTTGGTCCTATGGGTATAGTTCTTTGTAACAAATGCTAGCAGTGATAATTGAAGCGTGATTTCAATCCAGAATGGCGAGGCCACTGTTCAGCTCCGATTCAGCGTTTGGCCGAATCCTATGAAAATACTGGATTGGGGCAGTTGGAGGCATTTTTGCCAGTGGGCGTTTTTCGTCATAAACGGTGAAGCGAATGCTGTAATGACGCGCGACAGAGCTAACCACAATGGTAATTGGTGCGGTGCGCATAAATCGACGGAAAACACGGTTTTTATTTGGCGCTGTCTAATGAAGGCCAAATCGGGATTGATGGCTCACTTTCAAGGACGCTTCGTTTTACGTCTCCCTTGTGTGCTTCAAGAACATGAAGAAAGCGCTGGAAGAATGACAGAGAGCACTGTGAAAATCCTTTGGATCACCGAGAGAAATGGCAAATCGGATGGCTGCTTCAAAATTTCATGTCATCTGTTATTCCCTAGTTTTGCCTGCTCCCCTGCAAGTTTGGTGGACTCAGCAGTGACTCAGTTGTCACACAGAGGGTGCTTTTGAAGGCAGGCAGCACGATAGTTATCAACTCCAAGATCTGCGGGATTAGTACGCCTAGCAGAATAGAACTTGGCATTCTCGAGCAGGCGCTTTAAAGGGAGGTGGCGCCTTTCCCAGGGAAGGTACTGTCACAATGCCCCATCAAGCTGCAGCATAACGACCCGGATCGGGTATTTGTGGGCGCCCCCTTGCCCACAAATGCCCGAACGATTCATGCTCGTATCGATCATATGCGAAGTGCAAAATGAAGCGAAGGAATTGATATGAAGCAGCTGCGGTGCTACATGGATGTACGAGTTCCCACATGTAGCCGTATCTACCGTTGTTATTCGCACGTTGCAAACGGGGAACTCGTCCAAATTTTGAGTCGTGAAGAACAAAGGCTTTTTTGCAGGTTTTTGACCGTTTTACTCCGCTTTTTCGCCGTTCTCCCTACTATGTAGCATCCCTGCTACCATGTTAGACCGGATACGTATTGTCGTCCATTATGCTTTCAAGATATTCCTCTGAGCTTTGATTGATTCTCTCAGTGTCAAGCCGAACTCTGGGGATCCGACTTATACAGTCAGCTCCTCTTCAGTGAATAATAGTTTATAACAAGAAGTAACGAAAAAACGCGGAGACACGGCGGTCCGGAACGTGTTAAAATTGCTGTGAGGCGGAGTGGTCAGGAGCCTGATCCTGCCTCGGCTTGCGCCCGGGCCAACACGGTCTTCTGCCTTCCGGCGACGACAACTATGAATCGAGTTCGTCAGAGAAGATAAGAGCACTGTCGTGTACATTACAATCAGTCTGTTGCTACAATTCTGAATGAAAGTGGAATGTGTGCTGCATCCCAAGGAGGGATTATTCAACGGTAAATGCTCTACCATTTATCAAGTTGCCACGATGTGATGAGTCGGTTAGAAGTGATGGTGACTGATGGACGAACAGAACGCTTGAGTGAATTTCCGCAGGAATTTCACGGTCCAGTTGAAGGTATTCTGCGATATGATAGGTGCGCTCGTCGGTCACGTAAGACGAAACGAATGCGGCTGAACAATTTGTCAAATCACTGTCTCCGCTATTTCAGAATCGACCATGGGTAGTGATCGCGAATAATGATTGAATAGGTTCATGGGTGCTCACACGTGAAATGAAGACAACCATATAAGACCGTAACAATGAATGCTGATTTCATGTACAACGTATATGACATTGGGAATACTGCTGAAGTGTCATGCTTTTTGATCCAAAACTTGTGCTGAGCTCCTGTGGACCTTTGCCAGCAGCCACGAAGGAGCCGCATTAACCGATTTCTTGAAGAGACGTCATCCCATTCATTCTCTCTAATATATTTGACATCTGGGACGCAAGCAATAGGAACCACGGCTCAGCGGCTTTCTCGATTAAAGACAACCCCCGCGCTCAGCTAGTACATGGTCGTCCTTCCTTGTGCAAGTAGTACAGCCCCCAAGCTAGAGACTATCCCACTCTCGCAACTCCACAGCGAGCGATTAGCGAGCTACAGCCGCTGAAAGTTCTAGTTCTAACGCCTGCCCAGTTGGACCGCCCACTGCTGACCGCCCTTGTGCCCATGAATGATTCTGCTCTCCTTTATTACATTTTATTCATTAGGGCACATACAGTCAACTCCAACCCATTTCGCAAGGTAAAACGCGTAAAAATCACGAGCGACCCAATTTTCGTGGTGCAAAAGCTCGACGCACTTCACTACACTAAAATATGCACGCTACCGTAACCCTAAATTCGGACGCCGAGTTTTTGAAAGTTTCTTTTCTTTTCAAGAGTTTTTCCTCTATGTTTTTGTTGTTTTTTTTGTATTCTTTTCTTCGCATTCGATGATATCCACTACTGGGAGATGTGACAAAGTGATTTGTGAGCCAGGGCTTGCACAGAGACCGCAGGGAGGTGTGACTGTCAGGGAGCGATTTTGTTTATGGTGTTCTTGAGGGCTCTTCTTGCTTTTTTTCTTCTTTGGGGATTACTTATCAGCTACTGTTTCATAATTGAAAAGCAACTATCCATGACACTTTTATCGCGGGAGCTGTCTTTAAGCTCTTCCCCATAAATATCTCTGAAATATTGATTGAAGACAACTGTATACTGACCTCCTTGGATCCTGGTCGTTGCCAGGGCGAGGTGAATAGGTCTCAACTGCGGTAGCAAGCCACTTCTCCGCGAGAAATGCATTGGAACGCTGTTGAAGGGTAGTGATCATGTTGTTGTCTCCACGCTGCTTGTATGCGCACTTCTGGTAGGTCTCTTCCTCTTACTGCGTGTTCGCCGGAGCTTCTGGTATCCGTGTCAGTGCTGCACTTTGAAGACAGCGCGAGCGCAGTCGGAAGAATCACCGGGTATCGCTACTTCCCAGCTTTATTGCCGTGCACTTTTGAGTGAGTAAAGCGGCGTGCAAATACAGCAGCGAACCCATTCACCTCGCACATGGCAAGGATCGTCCTTGGAGGTGAGTGAACAGTTTCTCTTCCAGTTGCCGCGCTTGGAGTTATTACAAACTTCTCAAGGTGTTGTTGTGTTTTTCTTGCAGCAAGCGCAAATCGTGTATGGCAAAATCGCGCGTTAAGTGGGCAAGGTTGTCGAGCTATTCGGTTGCATGAGGCGCGCTAAATCTGCACGCACTATGGGAAAATTATGTGAGACACTTGTTTTTTTCCGAAACTGCTTACCACTATGACAGCTTCTAATGTGAGACCAGCTCACCTAAAGCAGGGGAGAAGTACAGCTCCCACGGAAGGCCTGAATGGATCAGTTCTATTTGAAGAAGTTCTTCTTATGTTACTGTAACCAGAACTGAGTCAGTCAATTAAGAATTCAAAAACATTCTGAATACGAGCCTTCGATTAAAGTGGGATGTACTTCACAACTTCTCAACAACTTGATTGAGTAGTGTAGCATTTACCGTACCTCGACCTCTTCCTCTTCTCTCAACCCACTTCGCCGTCTTTGAGATTAGAGAGGTAGAGAGTTATTTTTAGAGAGCTTTGGGACGAACTGCCTAGTATGTCCCAGGTCCTCCTTTATTGCGCGGTTTCTTCAACAATAGGTTGAAAAAAATTTAGCCCGTGGCGAACCGTGTGCGCCGCTGGCACTTTTTCGAGAAGGAATCGTTTCAGTACGCACAGTATGGCGGTCCGCAATGTTGAAGTTGCTCCTAATGAACTCGGAGAGCACCTCAACGTTATTTTCTGAGCTCTGTCCAGTTTTATTCTTGTGAATTGCCCGAGGAATTGCTTTAATATTTGTGTCTTTTTGAGGATTATGCTTGCTAATTCTCGGGGCCTGTAATAATGCGGATTAGACGACGTCGAATCCGACGCTGAACAGCATCAGAAATGATTTAATGCAGAAATAAAAATAGATTGGAGCAGTGTTTTCCTAGCTCCAAGAAAAAATGAAAGCTTTCCTTGGTAAGGGAGATTTCCTGGCCAAGTGCGAAAAGCTTCACAAGAAATGTCATGCTTTGCTAAGAAGGTTTTTATCCTATTCTCTTGCACTATATCCTAGAATTCTGGCTTTGAATGCCATAGCGCTATGCGGTCGATTCTTACATGGTACGCTGTCTCGCTCATAACATTATTTCTCCTTAACTCTCGTTCATTCAAGTTATGTTGCACGACAGCTTTCAGTTGCTAGGCTTCAGACACCCAAATAGGCGGCCAGTTTGTCGTAAGTGTTCGTTCACTGAATTCTTCAGTCCATAAGAGAACCATTCCGGTCTTGTTCTCCTTGGACCTGATTCCATAGTTATCAACAGGGCACGTCCTATATCGGGGATCGCCAGCGAGAGGGGTTGTATTTGCAATAATCGGAGGGGGATGTCGTTCTCTCTTTGAGAAAATGTTATCGGTTGACTGGCTTTTCTCGGTTTTTCTTGTTTCGAGTGCGTCATCTACCTCCCTCCCTCAGCGGCAGTTTTTGAAAAGAAAATGGAGGAATCCGTGGGAAAAACACCGGGAAAGTGGTAGGAAGTTGGGCAAATCTAGGAAGATGTTAACACGTTGACGACATCCTGAGCCACCGGTGGCTCATGACTTTCTCCATCACTTTTTGGGTTATTGCCGGCAGTCTCAATCGATCTTTTTCTTGCTTTCGAGTAACCTGTGGAAGGTGAGTTTCCAACAAGGATGAGCAAGAAAAATGTTGCTGCCCCCATGAGATATTTTGAATTAAAAATTTTTTCAACTAGCTACTGCTGCGGCAGAAACCTCCAAAATAGTTCTTTTTGGACGAAACCTTGGCTGCAGGGACTGCGCGGGTCTTTGATCATGAACGTGAGATCTCATTTGTCATTGGCGCCATATGGCGCCAGCGGGCGCCACTCGCCAGCGATCTTCTTGGCACCGAATTGGGTACAAACTCGAACACCTGGGTTATTTGGCATCCTGGTCACGAATGTATCATTCCTTCTCAGTATTAACGCCGTTTGGTGATCTTGAGATGGTGAACAAGTGATAAAATATGGATAGTGGAAATAAAATATGGATAAATAGATAATAAAATATTGCTAGAAATCGCGAAAATCGATCTAAAGTGGGCGGAGCTAAGTGTGCGGAGCCTTATGCATCTTTGTGCAATTGCTTGTCTGTGAGCAATATGTGAAGAGTGTGTCTGAAAACGTCAATGTTGTATCCGGCTAGGTGTCGGTGTGGCCATCTATGAATCATTGTTATGTGTGAAAAGCAGAAAATTCCAAGAAAATTCTTAGAAACGGAAGTTATGGTACACATTTTGGAAATCACGATCGCGCTAAAAAGTGGGCGTGATCGCAGAGGGCGGGGCATGAGATGGCATCCAATAGGGTCAAGGATGGTTGAAATAGCAGTCCCTACACGATTGACTTATCATTTTGCGAAATTTGACATAGCGGCAAAAAAGTGGTCCACGAGGGACAATATGAGCCACCGGTGGCTCAGGGCGGACGCATGCGAAAGCACGCCATTGTCCCACGTGGCGCTTTCCCGCAAAACGCGATTGTCGTCAACGTGTTAATCGGATGGACGGTGAGGAAGGAGGGATGGGGGGGGGGGGTGTATGGAGGGACAGTTTTGAGTATACGTAGACCTACTGGACGACACATAAGTTGGAAGATTCCGTTGTCTAAACCAATTTTGATGCTCCTCATGTCTTATTTGTTGCTATTATTTGGCTAACATGTTAGAGAAGATATGTAGATGTTTGAGGACGTTGTTGCGTATCAATTATGCAGTTGTTGCGGAAATTGAGTTACATCCGTGTCGCGGGGTGCCTCTCGCTTTGCCCGACCCTTGAATTCTTTTTTTTCCTGACCACCCTCTGAATGCCCTCTGAATTGCACTTTTAAGTGTTCTAGACATTTGAATTCTACCATTAAATGGAAGTTTGACAATAGTCCATGTTTGATTTCATAGCAATCTTTGCATAATAGATATTGTTTTAGTAATTAATACTTCTACCCTCTCCAAGACTGAGCGACGTGGTTAAGCCTACATTTCGGCTTCTTCATGAGAGGGAGAGCCCGAAATGGTTAAACAACATTTTGAGACCTGCTCGCTCAAGCACTTGACAGTTCTCAAGACAGTTTCAACAAACCAGTATAAGCCAACAGTATCGATCGAGGGCAGAACGCTGGCTCACCTTGATCTTACGATTAGCCGTGTGGCGACGACCACCCTGTAGATGGCTTGAGCGTGCAGTAACCAATTTATGTTACTCCGCGCTTAAGCCATATACAGGACGACCAGTGATCTGTCCTCGCCCGATACCATCGAGTGATTTACTGGTTTGTTGAAATTGTCCTGAGAACTGTCAAGTGCCTGGGTAAGCAGGTCTCAAAATATCTTTTGTCCATTCCAGCAGGCTCTGACAGGGCACATCATTGGTTGGGGCTTTTGGTCTGTTCGACCCCACCCCTTTTTTGGGGCGAGCGGGGAAAGGGGGGGGGGGGAGGGGGAGGGCAAATAGCACATGTGAAACAGGAAAAGCCGCGAGACAATACGACCCCCCCCCCCCCTTCTACCAATTCTCAGATTTTCCCAACTTCCTGCCACTTTTTCCAAAATTTCCCGAAAACTTCCCTACTTTTTTCCCAAAAATTTTGCTGTCGAGCGGGGGGGGGGGAGGAGGGAAGGGAAGGGTGGAGGGGTGGAAGGGTATACAGTACACATGAAACAGGAAAAACCACGGAAAGTCAGCAACCTCTCTCAGAAAGCAATTACGATTCCCTCCCTCCCGACAGCGAGCAAGAACGGCCCCTGAAGCGGGAAAAATCCACCATCAAAATAAAGCCCAAATACGACCACCCCTCTCTCGGCGACCAAATACGACCCTCCCCCTCCCTCGCCACCCTCCTTGACCTGATGGGGATTCCTCAGCAACGATGTGCTCTGGGCTCTGAGGAAAACGACGAAATGTAGGCCCAATAAAGCCGCTCAACCCTAGGAAGTTTGACCTTTTCCCATCTTGTTCTGAAAAGGCTCCTTCATTTGGTGGCTCCTTGCGAAATTGAATAACGACATCGCTTTCACCATCAGTACACTGTCAGTTCCTTACATCGATACTATAGAGAGTAACAAATAGCATTGCGCGATTGAAACTAGTTTGTATACGCGCGAGATATCGCTGCATAAGAGCTTTCCGCGCAGATATCGATGTCCCACATTCATAGCCTATCAACTAAAGTCGAGTTTGATTATGTGCAATATAACGCAGTGAGTTTTTAGCTGACTTTTACGAAAATCGCTCCCATAATTTTTCCATCCTACCATATACAAATTCGATCATACTCGGTGATTTCAGGTGCAACGGGTGGAGTGACGAGGCGTTTCGCACATTTTTATGTTCACGGCCTGGACGTGTGGTCATCGCCATTTTCGTCATGCTCTTCATATATTTGACATGCATATGTTAGTTGAATTTTTTTGCATGTATGGAAAAGAGTCAAGAGTTTCGATGAATTTTGGGTTGCAGACGCATTTTGCGATTCTGCTATGGACCCTACGAAAACATTTCCTGATTTATCGAATTCTTTCCTTGTGCGTGTAGTAAGATCCGCATCATAGAGATAGTCCCACGCGTAGTCCTGCACTGAGTGACGAGGATGTATGCTCGTTTGCCCGACGGAATACCACCCGTAGAAGTCACCACATCCCTGTTGATGTTAGATATCTTTGCGGTATTGTACCCTGAGAGGCGGAGGTGGTGTAGTGACAAGTGGCGCGCTTACCACTCGCGCGGCGCCGGGTTCAAATCCCGGGTCGACTCCCGCCCAGGCCAACCAAGCCTTCTACCCTCCGGGGACGGTAAATTGGTACCAGATTCGTCTGGGAGGATAAAACACTGACTTGTACATCGGCTGGCCACCGCAAGTCATTGTATAGGCCACATCGCATTCAATAAGCCACTACGATTCTGAATGGAAGTAGAATGCGTGCCGCATCCCACAAAGGGATTGATCAACGGCGAAGACTTTATCCTTTATCCTTTATCCAGGAGACGAGGAGGGCGTGGCTGCCTACTCCATCCGAACATAGCGTCAAATGCTTTTTTTGTCGTATATTTCCATCTGGTACACCTGCGATCCTCTTTTGTGCCAATCAGAGACTTGATTAACGGTTTCTTGACGAAAATATCCCACCAAAAGTGCAGCCGCCGCCACGTTTAGGTGAAGTCTGTCATCTTGCTCGTCTTCCAGTCAGTGTACAGCATCGTTGTGTGAAACACATAGGGGATCGTACTGTTTCCTCTGGGGAGGGGGGTCGTATTTAGTCTTTAGGAGGGAGGAGGGGGGGTCTTGGGTGCCTTTGAAAGAAATTTGTCGCGTTGGTTTTCCGGTAGTTGACTTTTTTCGTGATTTTTACTGTTTCATGTGCACTATATACACCTCCCTTGACGGAAAATTTTTGGGTGAAAAACCTGCAAAAATTTGTCAGGTGTTGGGGAAAGGGGGGGGGGGTCTACCGAGACCTCATATAGGTGGGGTTCGTACCTACACCACTACCTCACATATCACGGTGCTGTACTCTGCTTTGTTCATCCAATGCTGGGACCTCATCTATGGCCAATTTGCCCGCTTTCTTCCCTGATAAGTCTTCAAATTAATATCTCTATTTGACTGTCGTGAAGTGAGTCTTTAAGCCCATTCGAAAATGTTTC
>MU966708.1:10128-50591 GCA_036418165.1 Cooperia oncophora
AACGTCAGCCTGTAGCAGCCTTTCAGCGTTCCGGCGAGTAGCAAGGAAGGATGGATGATCGACTAGACACCCACAGCGTATTGCCTAGCGTAAGGGCAGCAATAGACTTCTCAGACGCCAACGTCTCGGTCGCGCGTGTAGAGGCAACCGAAGCAAGTCGAAAGCATACGCATCGATCGACGCCGAACGTGTGACCGAAGCGCTGCCGTCACGAAGTTCTGAACCGCTGCACAAGCTAGAGTACTCTACCCGTCCTGTGCGCTAGCGTAACGCTAGAATACCCTAGCGTTTACGCTAGACGTAGCGAGGGCAAGGAAAGCATAGGCTGTCAGTTGTTAGCGTTTCAATTGTACATGTATATGTATGTTATAAGTAATATGTAGGGTTCTAGTTTGCAAAGGGTTTGGGTTCGTCTGAAGGGTTTGGCGATCTAGGCTCTGCCCATTGACCACGCCCACTTGCTTTTAGCGGATTTTGATATTTTTTCAAAATTTTTGCGTTTTTGGTCTGCTTCGTGAAGCCCCCCCCCCTCGGAGAGGCTTTGCCCACTCCGAAGGTGTCTCGCCCACTTCTCAATGCTGCAAATTGGGAGTATAGTCTTTGCTTGCATGCTAGGGTCTCGTCCGCCACTCGGAACAAATAAATCAGGCAAAGTGTTCCGAGTGGACGAGACCCTAGCATGCAAGCCAAGACTCTATACTGCCGAGTTGCCTTATTCTTGGAAAGGGGGCGGGGCTTCTCCGGAGCGGGCGGAGCCTATCACGGTAGGCAGGGCTTCACGTAGCAGACCAACAACGCAAAAATTTCAAAAAAATATCAGAATTCCGGTAAAAGCAAGTGGGCGTGTCATTGGGCGGAGCCAAACCTGTTAAAGGAAACCTGAACCCCATGTAAACCCAAACCCTATCCTACTCTATATAATCCGCCAAGTATGTCTGTAAGTGTGTGTGTATGTTTGTGTGTACGTTTGTCTGTGTGTCACGAAATTCATATATTCGGTCCCAGTAACGGTGAGACAATGATTTCAAGAAGCGATGTAGGCGGTGTGACTGGAACACAGTTGGTGGGTGACAGGAAGTGATATCAGCTGATAAGACACGATAAGAGGCGTTAGAAGGGGGAGGTCACCATATTCATAACGCGGGTGACAGCAGCAAAGGGACGTTGGTTCTGAGCGGAATAGGGGATGGGACGAAACATTATTGGAAGGTGACAAAAGGTGATATCAGCTGATAAGATCGGATAATGAAAATTAGAAGGAGAGGACTACCAAATTCACAGTGCGGCTCACAGGAACAGTGGGTCCTTGGATCCGAGAGGTGATATAAGGTGTGGGACGGGAAAACCATTGGCGGGAGGCAGAAAGTGATAACAGTTGATAAGATACGATAAGCAGCCTCGGAACGGAGAGGTCATCAAATCGTATCGCAGGTTACAGCGACAGCGGGAACCTCAGATACGTGAGGTGGTGTAGGGTGTGGGACGGGAACATATTGGCGGGTGACAGAAAGTGATGACAGTTGATAAGATACGATAAGCGGCTTTGAAAAGGAAGGGTCATCAAATTTGTAACACAGGTTACAGCAACAGTGGAACCTCGGATCCGAGAGGTGATATAGGGTGTGGGACGGGAACATATTGGCGGGTGACAGAAAGTGATGACAGTGGATAAGATACGATAAGCGGCTTCGGAAGGGAGGTTCATGAGATTCTTAACGCAGGTTACAGCAACAGTGTTACCTCGGATCCGAGAAGTCATACAGGGTGATATGATAGTGATACGGGGACGGGAGTGTTATTGGCGGGGACGGAAGTGACAGGAGCTCAAAGTGACAAGGTAACATGGGAAAATCCGCTTCACCGCTCACAACAACAATGCAATGTATATAACTCAAGTATAACGATCTCAATGATTTCAACAGAACTCATTCCTCGTTGCTTATTAGTAACTACATCATGTACGACCGCTGAGCTCTATTCCAAATGCATGAGGTTTGTTTGCAGAGATGTTGCGAACAGCAGCAATTCACTTAATCACGCTTACCACAATTATCTTCCATCAACAACCTTAGTGAGGGCCATTTAAGGCGTTCCCCTGCTAAATGCGGGAGTGCGTTCCAAAGCAAGACGCTTTAAGGCGACAGAATGCATGAATCATAGGCTGCTTCAGCAGTTGACCTTACAGGCTTCATTATTCCCGTGTAGGTTATGAACGTACCAGTCGGATCGCTGGCTAAGTCTGGCTGCCCTCCTGTGATGCGGGGGGCGCTGCTGCTGCTTCTGCGTCTTGACGGAACGAGCGCTGCTTTTCCGTTGTTGGCTGATGCAGAAGATTCCTTCGAACAGTGTGGTTGGTCAACGATCCGTAACCTTGCACGTGGCAAATCCGCATGGCCCGGCGAAGCTGAGCCATGTTACAGAGGGAGGAGGCGACAGCTGGGCGGTCCGACTGGTATCTTTTATTCTATAAAGCAGAAGTTTTATGTGTTGGTTTGTTGGTCTGTCGGTATGTATGTTTGTGTGTATGTATGTGGATATGTATGTTTGTCCGTCCGCAAAATGCTCCACGGGTTTTAACCACGTAACTGAAAGAAGAAAACGACCGCCAGTCAGTGTAGGAACCTTTCCATGCAGATGTATCAATCCATTGTTTTGATTGTGATAACCCCACCATATAAGACAACCACTTAGTGCACTCCGAGCCGTTGCACGGATTGCTCGTGGCAGCTGATAGTGAGCGTATGCACTGGGACAGGGTAGGGAAGGACAGGAGTTTGGGAGCAGGGGAGGGGTGGGGCGGGAAGTGAGGTTAGTGGGTTGCTCGCGCGGCAGCTGTACTTGGGTGCAGTGGAACAGGGTAGGGAAGGGGAGGGGCGAGGGGCATGGGGAAGAAGATACAGCGAGGGAGCTGAGGTTAAGGGGGAGGGGAATATAGAGTGTGCTTCAACAGAAGCGCACCATGACGGCGGAAGCAGAAGCATTAGTAAAAGCGACAGATAGAAGAAAGGAAGGATAACCGCTAGCAGATTTGCAGGGCGATCTATAATGTGCTAACAATTTGAGGTGATATTTCAATCCGAGCGATTGCACGAGCTGCTCGCGTGACAGCTGGACGCGAGCACGTGCAGTGAGACACAAGGGAAGCGGTACGGCGAGGCGGTAAGGAAGGAGTAAGGCGGAGAGGTGGAGTTGATGGGGAGGTAGAGGTACTATGAGGAAGAAAGGAGGGGCGACCGTAGAGTACGCTTTAGCAAGAGCACCCCACTACTTTGGGCACAAAAGCATTAGTGAAGGGGCTAAGCTGAAGAAGGGATCTGTGTCGCGCTCTCAATCTGAGGTAATATTGCGAGTGTGACTACACAATGCACTATATAAAACAACCATTCAGTGCATTCCAAAATTGCAAGCTGCTCGCGCGGCAGCTGGAATGAGCGCGTGGGTGGATCAGGGTAGGGAAGAGACTGAGACACTGGAGGTGGGGGGGGGGCTGGTGGGTGTACGATCGTGAACATAGAGTGCGTTTCAGCATGAGCACACCGCTACTTTAGAGCGAGCGACAGGCTGAAGGGAGTAAGAACCCACCGCTAGCAGAGCCGCGAACCAATTCATATCGTGGTATCAATTAGGGATGATGGTTTGGATGTGAGAGACCATCCTTTTTACTTACGTTTAAGAACAGATGAAAATGAATAGTACGGGGCGAGGAAAATGTACAACCAATGTACGTAGGAAAAATATTAGCATCTGCAATCTTCGTGCGAAATGAACGAATGGATTGCATGATAGTAAAAAAGGTGAGCGCTAAACGGTAGGCGTTCCAATTAAAATTCAGGCTATGGAAGCGATATTTGTGCTTTCACTGAGCGACTCATATTGCGCTGTATTGAACGACTGTACTTTTTCATCTACATCTATAGATCTATGTATGGTGTGGGAGTTATGGCCCAACCACCACCCTTATTGTAAACAAGCGTGGACTCAGGATTCCCTGGGTTGCTCTATCGATTCGTTCGATTCAGCGCAATATGAGCAGCTCAGTGAATGACAAATTCCCTTCCCAAGTGCCTCTGGGAAGCCACACCAGCTTGGCGAAGCCGGGCTAAAGAGAAGGAGGAGAGCTCGGCGTAAGCCTTGCGATCCGACTGGGTTGCGAAGTTCTTTCATATCTGTGATGAGATATTGCATCACCGTCCCCCTTATCAAAATAGCAAAAGCTGACATTTCATACACTGCGTACAAGAGTTCTTAAGTATAACCATTTTTCGCCGTACGTCTTTGGGGCTACGGGTAAATGATGAAAAAGGTTCAATGTAATACTCATGAAAAAATAGACAGTACCAGCAGGTAGCTCAGTTGTTATCAAGTGCAACAGATCGGCCTTCTTGTTTTTCACCCTCAACATGCCATAATGCGAGAAGTATGCTTAATATTCAAATTTCAGAAGCTGGGAATTCTAAAAAGCGTAAGGCCGCATAACTCACTTGCAAGCCATTTTTGCTCAAAGGTGCTCCTAACTTGGTGAAGCTCGTATTCGGGACCTTGGGCTCTACATTTCGCTTCCGCATCTTCATATGGCACATCAGCATCGCTTGAGAAGCACCTCTCGCCAATCAAAACTTCTGAGTCAGAGCACTCCATTTCTGCCTCTGTAATTGGTGTAGGATTGGATTGTTAATGGAATAGAATCCCGCATATGGCACGATAATTTGGTACTCGGTTTAATATGCTAGTAGGGCGCTATATGGAAAAATGACAAAGAGCGAAGTGAAACGGTTAAAAACTGCGAAGAAAAACCTTCGCTCTCAGTGACTTGAAAGCAATTTCGGATGAGTTTCCCGTTGGCATATTGCCAATAACCGCTACGGTAGGTACGACTGCACGGGTGTATCTTATATAATATTGCAGCATCGCGACTGCTCCATATCAGTCCTTTCTCTTCATATTGTACTCCGCAAATGACGCGATATGATATCAAGTACGGTCGTCCATTTGTAGGCGGGCGGGCGCGCTGGGCGCTCGGGTCGGTATGTTGCAGCTTAATAAGGTCTCATAAGGGCGCCTTCGTTGGAGGAAGGCGCTACGCAGCGCCTGCTAACAAGGGATGGATGGTAGGTCGAAGTGGCCATTTGAAAGGAAAGGTATACCGACTGAAGGGTCTTTGGACGGGATTACGAACCTCCCAGAACAGTTACGGTGCCTTCTCAGGGGGAGCATAGTGGTGTTCTATACGAATTAGCTGCGTGATACCTCATCGCTCGAACTAGCGTGGATGAGTAGATACATTGCACGTCTCGCGGTCAAGGGTTTGGATCCTTGATGCGTTTTCTGTTTTGCATTTTTTCTACAATGGTCTGTGTACATCGAGAAGCATTTTTGCATAACTCTCGTGCTCAAAAATGCCGCCAAAGAATGTTTCTGAACGATTGGAGCCATTGTGGGCGATTTCATGCCGAACATCCCTTGGGCAACTATTTGCCCTACACTGCACCAACCATCCGGCGAGCCAGTTTTTGACCGAGTTTCTCCGTGGACAGGCTCGGCTCACATGTTGTCTCCTGAGGTAGTTTGATCTCCTGAATACGAATAACACATTTGCTTGGCCAGAGGTCTCTCGGCACCCGCGCTACAGGCGCCGGTGATTCGGGATAATTGGCGCGAGCGCCAGGTGCTTTCTGGTCGAGCTGATGTGATCTTCGTATTCAGCATCTCAAACTATCCCAGGGGACGAATGTTGAGCAAATTCTGCTCGCTGAACAAAAAGTCGGTCAAAACTGGCCAGATTTTCAAGGAATGGGGCAGTAGAGGGTAAGTTGTGCCCATTCTTGGCTGTTAATTTCTTCTTTATTGTTCCAAAGAGCTTATTTTTCTACAAAATGAGTGCATTCCAACAAATTCTTAAAGAAAGGCTTTATTCTCCGAACGACATAGCTGGACCCGAAACCATACGAAGTTGTGCGCAAAGATGAGTGTCCTTGGAAGGGCTTTTCCACGACGTGGACGTGACAATGTCGCGACGATCATAATGGGAGGAAGCCTCATTCATCATTCGCATAGTGTTGGAAGATGTTCTATTATTGCTTTCGTACCTGCTGGAATTCTTCGGCTCGTGTGACAAATTCGACAGCCAACAATGTTCTGCATGTAGTTGTCCACAATGGCTCCATTAGTTCAAAAACATTCTTTGGCGGCATACTCGAGCACAAGAGTTATGCAGAATGCTTTTTAATGCATAGAGACAATTGAAGAAAAAACGCAAAACGAAAACGCATCAAGGATTCAAACCCTCGACAGCGTGACCCTGAGGCCTGCAACCTATCCACTCGGCCACGGTGCTTCGAGCTATGCTGCTCACGCCGCTAATTCGCATTGAATGCCACTATGCTTCCCCTGAAAAGACCGCGTAACTTTGTTCTGGGAGGTCCGCAGCAGATATAGAAGACGGTTTCGTAATTCCCGTCCAAAGTCCTTGCATTTGGTATACATCTCATTACGAATGGCCACTTCGACTTACCATCTTTCCTTGTAGGCGCAGAATTCCGTCCTGCCTGGCGTATCAATCCCACTCGTCTTATGGACTCATCGCGCCAACTGCCTTCAAATTAGTTTTGAGCGAGGAAGACTAGTTTGTTTGTCCAGTGATCCTAACTTACGACTTGCCTTTGGATTGGGAGTAAAACAATTGAGTTGAAATCCTTCCCTTGCTATTATTTCCACAGTTTTCTCAACGATTTCTTCAACGAGGATTTTTCATGAAACTTGAATCTTTTTCCAGTTGTGTTTCAAATGTAGCAATAGCATAATGCTACATACCTTCCTTCAAAACCTCTTTTCTGCCCTACAAGACATAGTTTTCAAGGAAGGCCTATTGAATGTGCGTGGTTGCCGCGAAATGTGGAGCGTGTGGTAGTGACAGTGACTTCTTCATGCCAGGTGAGGTAGGTAGTGAGAAAGACACCTTAAGGGTGTGTAAGAGGGAAAATTCACTTTGACTTCAGCGAACAGTCGACATCGAATGATTATCACCAACTTGGAGTGGGAGACAGCGTCAAAGCATTTTTAGTGCTACTGCAAGCAGTGCAAGAAAGTGAACGTCTCATGTTATGGGTTGTGAACAATCCCAGTGATAGTAGCAGTCTTTAAAAGTAGTAGTAGTGGTTGAGTTCTCTGTACCGACCCAGTACGATTGGCTAAGACTTCCTTTTTGCTGTAGTGGCTAGTTCGCCCGGTTTTCCTCAACAGCGATCAATTATGCGGACTCAAGGCGCTGTGGAGCGCAGCAGCACGGATTGCTGCTCTTCGACGCATGTTTAAGGGTGAAAAGGCGCTACAATTCGCACTATACACTACTTCTATCCACGAGAATGAACAAGATTATGGGAGCGCCAAAAACAGCCTAAGTCACCAAAATCGTTGAAAACTATGTTGTTATGTTATAAATATTCTGTTGTAACCTTAACTTTTCTTGTTATCCATTGATTTTAGAAGTTTGCTTGGTGCTTCTGCTTGTTCTACATTCCTAGGGACGTGAGCCGAATCGGTCGATATGCGACTCGGACGCTCGGCCAATCAACGCCTAGTTTCCCGCCAAGTAGACGTCATCACTTTGAATAGGCCAATAGCCGGCACTTCCGCTTCCGCCCCTCGAGCCCCGTATATATGCGGATGTTGCAAGAACAGTCAGTCTAACCTAGCGTGAGCTGGAGAGTAGTGTACTCGGACTTGCATCAGTCCGTTGTCAGTTTGCCTTCAACCCACGGGGCTGCGCCGGAGCAGTACTCGTGACTATATACGGCGGTTATTTAGCATTTGATTATGACATGATATGATATGACATTTATTCTTGGCGCTGGCACTAATGGTGGATACTACGGTCATTCGCGCTTCGCTAAGGCTGATTCTGATTTTTAGCAAAGCGCTAAATGGCGCTGCTGTCTGAAAACAGGTGCCATATTCATCATCAGGGAACAAACAACCCCGTTACGCGAGTTTTTATCGACTTTGGGGAAAAAAAGCAAAGTTGACGAAAAATGGCGCAAATTTCGAAAATACATGTCATATCCGTGATATGGATGTCAATTAACCTTCGATTCATCAATTCTGAAGGAGATGATGGCGATAAACCTGCACCGAATTGCGCCAGCGCCACAAAGTGATGTCATATATGTGATTAGCGCTCCAAATTACCCCTGTAGTCAAAGTTTCAGCATAAGCTTTTTGAGTTTTTGGGGCAGGAAAAGTTTAATACATGCCGCGCGCGCTTGTGAGCGCGTTGAAGCGCTTTACGCGTTTTAACACGCGTTACTGCACAGCAAAGCGCTGTGAAGCGCAGCAACCTGGCGATTCTGAACCTCGCCTAACGCCCGTATAGGAGTTTTCATCGTTTTTGGCGAATTTCTCTGGCGCAGGCGCCAGGCGCTTTCGGGAGTAGCGGATGTGATATTTATGTTTAGGAGGTCAAACTATCACTAGAGAAAAGTTCTCAGCGAGTTCAGTGATTCAGGGCATATTGCGATGCGCCTGTGGCACACGCGCCGGGCAGTTTCAGGCTAAGGCTAAGCGGGTGTGATATATTAAATTTAAAAAAATGAGAAATATTTCCACATTACAGGACTTTCGTCACGTTTATAATGAGGTTTTCACAAACTCATGTCTCTCTGGCTCTCACAAGATCTCACTGATAAATATTACTAAATAGGGAAGGTGAGCAGGTCGCCGTGGTCACTCATACATATCGACGTGTGCTTCTCGGAACACTAAACCCAAACGTGCTCTACGAATTAGCGGACGGAAGGAGCCAGAGGGGAGGGGGAAGTACTTGCACCCGCCGGTGGACGTGAACATCATTGGTGGGTGGCTGGAGGTGATAACAGCTGTCAAGGGCTGATAAGAAGCCCCAACAGAGGTGAGTCACGAAATTGATAATTAGCGTCACAGTAACGGTGAAACGTTGGTTAGGAGATGTGATATACGGAGCTGGACGTGAACACCATTTGTGGGTGGCAGGAAAGGATAACAGCTGGTAAGGGCTGACAAGGAGTCTTGAAGGGATAGCGTCACCAAATTCATAATCGCGTCACAACAACGGTGGAGCGATGGTTCCAAGAAGTGAGGTGGCAGGTTGGGAACAATATGGGTGGGTGGCAGGAATTGATAACAACTGATAAACCACTAGAGGGGTCCTCAAAGGGGCGGATCATCAAATTTATAAGGAGCGTGACAGCAACGGTGGAATGTTTGTTCTAAGAATTATATGGGGGAAGATGGGAATATTTCCGGTAGGTGGCAGGAAGTGAAAACAGCTGATAAGACACCAGTGGGACCAATTCAGAGAGAAAGCTCCTGAAATGTTCAGCTCAGGTTGTGGCAACAGTGGTGGGCTGTTTCCAACGGTGATTCAGGGCTGGTTTAAAGACACACACATTGAGGGTGTATGTGACTAGCACCCCCCTCCCCCCCCCCACGCTGTCGAAACGTATCGGTTTTCCCGTTCAAACATGCGTAGGAACGGAGATACAGGACAGTGAAACACGCTAGTTCGTCCATGCTCCGCCCAATGCCTTTTTGCGGCGCAGATTCCCGTCCTTCATAACATCCGTCGTAAGTGCGCGTGTCGCGTGCGGCCCCTTGGCACTTTGCCAAGTCCTTTAATTGCACTTTCAAGTACAAGTAAAACGCAATTTCCTGATGCGGATAACATTGGAGGTGCTGCAAAATAAGAACAGAAGATGATGACGAATTTAAAAGCAACTGTGCCACTTCTGCAACATCCCTCGGAAGCCGCGTCCACGAAACATGAAAATAAATACGGCATACTCGTTAATTTAACACAAGCAAAAAGCAATTTCCTGATGCGAATAAAATTTTAGGTGTTGCTCATGCTTCAAAATCCATGTACGAGGAGATGAAGATGACACAGGCTAGAAATGAAGCACAACGATGTAAATGCAAATAAAACAAAAATGAAAAAATCAAGAAAGGCAAATTAGTTAAAATAATTGTGAATTAAATATAAATTTCTACGATCCAGCGCGAATCCAGCGCCAAAGCCATAGAAATACTTAGAACAAACGAGTGTGACGCTTGGGCTGTTTTTATTCTCATGTTTTGTGGGAATGCGCGGCCTCTGGTGGGTACTGCAAATGCAGCCGAGTTGCTCTCGAGTTCTGGCCCTCGCCATCATCTTCTGTTCTTATTTTAAAGCACAGCCAATGTTATCATCATCAGGAGATTGCGTTTTACTTGTATTTGAGAGCGCAATTAAAGGACTTAGCAAAGTGCCAAGGAGCCGCACGCGACACGCGCGCTTACGACGGATGTTATGAAGGAAGGGAATCTGCGCCGCAAAAAGATATGAGGCGGATCATGGAGGAATTAGCGTGTTTCACGGCTCTGTATCTCCATTCATGGGCAAGTTTGGGCGGGGGGACCACGACACATCGACAGCTGAGGGGCTGATAGTCTCATACACCCTCAAAGTGTTTGAGGGTACCATGTGTCTTTAGGAACATTGGTGGTGGGAAATCCGTCCAATGTCCATTTGAAACGGATTGGTTTCTGATGCCCCATTCACGCTTAACGGAACGACCATCTCTGAATGCTCCAGCTACGTGTACCTGAGTCGTGAAATCAGTATGATGAATGACTTAGCACCAGAGCTGAGCAGGAGGAAGCGAGCGGCTTGGAGAGCATTTAGGAACATCGAGGGAGTAGCGAAGAAGACGAAGAAAACCAAGCTCCGTGCCCACCTTTTCGATTCTGCGGTTCTTCCTTCCTTGACTTATGCCTCAGAGACTTGGATTCTACGAAAGCAGGATGAGCATGCGGTTGGCGTTATTCAACGTGCCATCTAAACGGCGATGCTCGGAGTATCCCGCCACACGCAAGTGAAGATCAGGTTGGTCTGGCACGTCATGCGTTTCGAGGACGACCGCTGTACCAGAGCGATCACCGACTGGATTCCACGGGATGTTAAGCGAACGCCTGAACGGTCGCCTATGCGATGATCAGACTTCTTTGTGAAAGCTTTGAACGAATGGTATGAAGTTCATTGTGTCCCTCCAGCAGAGAGAATCCATGGGCAACTCTTGCACATTGCAGGGACGAATGGAGACGTTACTAGCACCCGCTCGAGAAACTCGATTATCAATGGAAGCAAAGGTGATACACATGATAGTGTCCGCTAAGTGCTTATAAGCGTGAGTCAAGATGTTTATGCAATTAAGCGTTACAGTTGAAACTGTTTCAGCCACTAAACGTCTGATTTTAGATAAAAAGCCTAAAAATGTTTGCCAATAAGGATTGATAAGAGCTACCGACAGGTAGATACGTAGAGAACTTTACCGTGTCTACTAGGATGTAAAGGCATTTCAGTATAATCTCAATATTGTTATCGAAAGTCTTTGAACCGCATAGCTCGCCAAATTTTCAACGAATGATGGGTGTTTTTAGAAGTGTGACAAGCACTGGACCTTGGCAAATGATCATATGAACAAACGGCCGTATTTTGAAGCATGGAAGTTATGTCGCGAAAGCGACTTCAACCTTTGAATTCTTAAGTTGTCAAGTTCTATTGCGTTATATTTGTATTTTTTGTGTCATGTACTGTATGTTTACTTAATAACATGAAGTTTAGATCAAATTTATCCAATTGAGCCAGCTGAAGCAGTTTGATCGCGGCAGATCATTTAAAACCATCCACACATCGATCTGGCGTGAACATGACCTATAATAGGACAACGCGAACGCGGTTCCTTTATTCATCTATTCATCTATTATTCTCACTTGCTCCACCGAGCACACCTCATTACTCATCGATTAGCTGGCATGAACGGTTCAAGTCTCTCGGTTCTTTTCTTGTACAGACTCAAGTCCACCGATCAACCGCCTCAAGTTTGGGGTCACGTCATGTTCAAGTTAATCGCGTGACTGGATTTCAGTTAAACGGAGAGCCTACGACAACCCAACTTGTGCGATATGGTGCATCGGCAACGGCACGATGACGAACTCAGGTCAGCGATTTGAATAGTTCCGTGCTCAGTCAAGATAATAAGTTCCAGTACTCATTTTCAAGACAGTTCAGTGTAATCATCATCACGTCGTGCTGCTGGGTGCCAGCGCATGGAATTGATGTGAGTTGGGAAACCTTTCGCCTACTTGAAACTGAATGGCGTTAAGTGCATAAGGACCAGGCGGAGCTCAACAGGCAGAGAAATCAACGTGGAAGAATCACTCGATGGCCTTCGTCCAGAAGGCTGGAGTTGGCGGAACTTCTTGATAGTGTACAATATGCTGTTGAATTTTATGGTGGAAATGTCCAGTTAGAAGATAATAGAGCGTAACTCATTTCGCCTCGAAATTTGGAGAAAATGCTCTTTCTTGGCCCTGCCCTGTATACCTGCTCCTGAACTTATGGAGCCGTTTTTTTCCTAGATTATGTGGGAAGCAGTCGGATGACCCAGCTATTGCCGGGTGCTACTCCTCCTTGTGGGCGGGTCCAGCTTCGCGGCGCTGCCCTGGCTTAGGTGGGCGCTGATGCTTAGACAGCGTTCAGACTTCGCGACGGCAGCGCTTCGGTCGCGCGTTCGACGCGATCGATGCAGTTTGAAGCATGCGCATTGATCGCATCGATAGCGCGACCGAAGGGCTGCAGTCGCGAAGACTGAGCGTTGCCTTAGGGTAGTTTGAAATAAGAAGAGTCTTCACGAAAATCTTAATCACAAAAGAAAACACAGGAAAGAAAATGCAAACGAACCCTGAATCACATAACCACCACATATATATATTGCCTCTTGCAAATTCCCCTTTCGTCCGTGATCGCCGCGAGGCAACTGCACCATTCAACTGACATCGATGTTGTGACATGGGAAAGTATACAACTTCTTGCTGTGGATCATTGAGCGCAGTTTGAAAGCGGAGTTATTTTTTCTCCCTTCATGTCAAGCCGTGCTTCACACGAAAAATCCGTGCAGCTCTCTATAGATGGCATATCTTCATGCTGAGTATTCACACCATCTCTTTCCGTGGCAAAGAGCCACTCCTGACGCGTTTCCATATTCGGAACATCAGAAGCTGCATTAAATTAGTTTTTACAGAATCCGTTGAGTTTTGCCGTCTCAGGAGCACAATACTTTCAATAACAATATCGAGATGATACTGAAATGCCTTTACATCCTAGTAGACATGGTAAAGTTCCCTATGTATCTACCTGTCGGTAGCTCTTATCAATCCATTCGCTCCACATGCCGCACTACGTACAAGTCCTGTAGGATTTACGCCTCTCAAAGGCGGCAGACTCAAAGAATATAGTGAAAATAGCCTTTCATCTGTTCTCATCAATGATATGCACGCAAAGCAGTCAGGATACTCACCCACTACACATGTTGTTGTTGTTCCTTTGGCGGCAGACTTAAGCGAAACCGCGTGCTGCATATCGCAGAAGTCTTGGGCAGCTTGGTCGTCTTCTGTGTGTACATTGTATTCGATCTTGCAGCTATTTTCAACTGCCTGTAAGCGACATTGCAACTGTATAAATCAATCAGCCAATAACTATTTAACACTATAATGTATATAAGTATTGAGTCTATCAGTCCCTTTCACCACTGCCCAGGCTAAAATAAAGGGTATTTCAAAAGGCTATGCCTTCCTTACCACGCAGTCTTACACGACTATAACTTCGAGGGGGGGGAATGCGACAGTCTTTGAAAAGAAGTGAACTCTGAAAACTTTCCAACTCATTTCGAGAGAGCCACGGCTCGTGAAGCTACTCAATGAGAGAGCTGCTTCCGCCACTCCTGTCTCTACACATCGAAATAGGAAGCCTAGCATCGACTGGAGAGAACAGTTCGTCCTCACAATCTGTCTTCGACAAGACGCTTTCCTACTGTTACTTACGTTTCGAACACACCCGTTACATAAACGAGAAGAGCTTCACGAATCGAGCCCCACCAAAAATCGAGATTATTTTCAACAGCGCCAGCATTCTTGTGAAGCGATATCATCAATAAGGTGCCCAAACGCTCGCAATAACAATTGTGAACATTTTTGATCTGATACTCCCTTCACTCCCCTTCACTTCTCCCTTCACGAAACTGAAGCCCCGTTTCAGATGTTATTATAGAACTTAATGGCCTAATGAAGATTGTTGTAAAATTCCACAGAATACTAATGAACTCAACTGCATGATTGGAAGCTCGGACCCCCTGAGTGATCGACGTCCACCGCGACGAAGTTGGCTGTGAATCGCAGCCTTCTTTCTCATATTTTTCTGCGTTCGGAGTAAGCTGGCACCCTCATCATAAAAACCCCTTTGGAGTATTTTCTCTCTATTCCCAGATGTGTTTCTTTGTCGGTATTTTGTTGTTGCGCGACTATTTTTTTTACTGTGAAAAGGACCGCGTAACTTGGGCAGCTCGAAGGGGGAAGCTCCGAACTTGCTAATAGAAAACTTTACTTTGAAGAGACCACAAAATGGCCAGACAGTGAAAAAGTGAAGCTGATGCTGGTATGATGAGGAACTGACCGAACTGAACCAACTAAGATCAGTCAATGTACCGAAGTCCTACATACTCATTGAGAAAGAATTAGCCAGAAATGACAACATCTCCTGGAAGTCGATAGCAAAGAGTTCAGACCATCTTTGGGAGCACACAGGCCATTGCGAAAGGTACTGAGGCTTTGCAACCAGCGAGTAAAGAGACTATACCGCCCAAATGGCAATGAAATAAAGCTTCACGAGATGCAAGCCATAGCTGGAGTGGGGAAAGCTTTGAGGCTGAATGAAAAACGTTTCGCGATCAAAAGTAGCAACAACAAGGAGTCATTGTAGTCGACGTCGAGATGAAAAAGCAGTGTTCATGCCTAGCAAAAAATGTTTTAAAGGCAATTGGGGCTAATTGCAAACAGAGCAACCCCAGATAATCTTCTGACCTTTGCTGGAACTGAACTTGTGAGAGATCTGGTCGATTGTGTACCTTGGCTACAAGGTCCTGAGCTATGTCCACAAAGACTAATCGTCTTTTAGAAGGCTAGGAATCGGTCCATTTGATTTTGCTATGTGATATTATACAGAAGAAAAATTGAACATTAAGAAAACTACTATTTTGGGCACTTATTAACATGAACATATTTATGCTTAGACTATTACCCCCTTTGGAATTAGACTACGTGCGGCGCGCCCTAGATTCAGTCGTCTTGCCTTTGACGTCTTCTGCTATAGCTAAGAGTGAATACTTGGGAAATTTTTAGTTAAATTTGTTTTTAAGGATCTTTCGTTTTATATGCAACAAAAAACTCGTCAGCAATATGCCACTACTGTGGGAGGAGACTATTTTTAGCTGCTCATACTGTTCGTAAACCATGTATAAATCCTTCAAACTAAAGCGCCGGAGACGTGCATCATGATTTCGATGAAAGTTGTGGGAAGGTGGTCTGTAGAAACAAACTGCGGAATTTAATGGGTGTGACAAGTTTTTTGAAACAGGGGGGGGGGTGCTAGGGTTCTACGGTGTTCTGACAATCGGGTGCGAGAAATCACAGGTTACTCCCGCTCTTCCATTCACCCAAGTCTTTCGGAATCGCGCCTCTCGATCCCTTTCCATCAGGTGGTGGTGGTGCTGCTGTCTTGACTACACTGCAGCAGATAATGAGTCAAGTTCAGAGAATTTTCTGTCTACTGGCAAGGTTATGCGGTCTGATGATGCTTGCTCGAATATTCACTATCAGCACTTTGCGACCCGTAACCGAATCCACCATTGCACGTGTAGCTGTCGTTCGCAACGTCCACTCCGTCCTCCGGACGCTAGCGGCAATAACACCTTTCTACTGGTGGTATCTCAGCCGTCCTCGTTTCGCAGAGACCTGATCCTTCCCTTGGACTGCCCCGAGCTTTCAGTTGCGGGACATATGCGGAGAAGCAGTGCTCATTGTTCAACAGTGTCAATGATCCTCACGCATTGAACGGTCGCCAAAACTCTGCTCGTAGTCGGGTCACGAAACTGGCTGACACACTGTTAGAGCCACATAATTATAAATGATAATCATAAATCGACCGGCCACATAGAAGGGCTTTGAAGTCGCGGCTTCGAAGTTTAAGAGCTGCCACCAAATCATCTCGTTGCCCACACTGCACTGATGTCGATCTTTTCATGCTTCAAAGCTTCAGTCAACTCAAACGAGCAACCCGTCGGCTTCCCAAGTTGTGACGCGAGCCCTTGATAGATTGCGAGACATTTGGTCAAGCTTACTTGGACGTCAACGAAGTCCTTGCATCGGAGATCGTCGCGTATTGTATACATTCCTCAACTCGAGAGTGCGCATCAACTTTCGCGAACGTCGCAGCACTACTCCGGAATACCTTTGACATAATTGAGCACGATCGATGTGTCCAAACACAAATGAGGGGTATTCGTAGGTCATTCTGTCACGAAGACCTGCACCTGTTCGGTAGACCCAGGCATCCCCATCATGTTACCAGCTCTATTATACGGCCAAAAGCAAATCCATAACGTCCATCACATCATAAAAGCAATGACCTAGACAACGAAGAGCACCCATGACGTTCACATTTTTCAATGTGTTGCCAATCGCTACACAAGATTTTTCTAATCGACTCTCTCAAAAACTTCATATATCTACTGAATCTGTGGAAGAATTCCACTCTTACCGCAGCAGTTTCTAATTCCTCAGAAACCCTTAATTTGCTTAAAGGCTTTCGCTAAAAGAAGCAAGAGAATCAAAAGCCCAACTCCGCTGCCACGGGCTGCCTTCAGGTAAGATTGAGGATATCGCTCATCGCGTTAGGTGCTTGCAGGTTCGCCCGCGTTACGTCCAAGGTGCAACGCTTGCGTCAATACCAGAAATCTGGTAGCACAATGGAATGTGAGCATAAGCGTTTGGAGATGGAATGTGGCTGGCGGTGTGGGCAATGCTTGCATGCTCCGCTCCGGAGACACAGACGGCATCGCGCCATCGCTATCCTCAACCACGTTCCCGAAAACTGTTTGGAACTGTACACTTTAGCACCTCCTGAACCGCTCCCCTCGCACATGACAAGGGCCAGAATTTTCAGCGGTGACCGTGCAATCTGCCTTTAAGGTGCGCTTAACGTCGCTACTGCAGTATTCGCTCTGTGACGCTCTTGTAAGCTCGGTCCGCGATCAGGTGTAGAATGCAAATATGGCGTTGGGAGGGTAATGTAGCCCACGACGAACAATCCTGCACCGGTTTCGCGGCAAAAAAGTGTGAGAGAGGAGCGCTATAACGCAAAGTTCATTGACGCCCCCTTAATTCCAGTGACTTTGCCTCCAGACTCTGCCTCCAAGGCTCTCCCTTTAGTGGAAAAGCGAAGCTGCAGGACAAAAAAAAACATGAAAATTGTCACTTGTACGGTCGTAGAATCATATCGAGGAATCAGTTGTGCGGATGAGGGCGCCATGTTGAAGGTAGACTTGGTTGGCCACGCACAAACTGCGATCGGAACAGGGTTTTACAGATGGCAGTTGACATGTTTTTTTTCTTCACTGTCGAGTTACTCAGCACCTTGCCGTCTGCATGCAAACCCCTGATCCACTATGTGTGGTGGCGAACGACTGCGGGGTTTGCCTTCAAAAAAACTCGGCGTATGTTTCAGCAAAATCACAAGTGTTTACGCTCTCATCTATGACTCCACTGTAGTAATCAACTGCGTATTTCTCTCTTCATAAATAGATTTAAACCTACGTTGTAAGTCCCTTTTCCAAAATTAGGCGCCCTGTTGCAATAGATTTCCATTGTCTTGTCTGAAACTCAAAGCTATTATTCCTTCAGGCAGCAACAAATTTTTGAATAGTAATTCTTGTTTCTGTTCACTACAAGGCAGTGTCTGCAGGACAGGGAAATGATTCGAGATTTGTGCTATTCAGCAGGCTCTCTAAGATGAAAACCCTGTCAAACAACCGCTTCATCGCACAACAAGTATCCAAAAAAATTCTCTGCGCAGGCACACAATGAGACCTTTACAATGTCGATTTCAGAAGGGACCTGAATTGCCAATAGTCTTTTCACACACTCCTTTAGTCCTTTTTGGTGCGAAGTTCGACCACTTTTCCTGAACAGTTCTTATACCACTCGTCCATAAGGGGAAGAAAAACTCGCATATGGTGTTTTTTGCAATCTTCCATGAAGTGCCATTGCATGCATATTGCAGGTAGAAGGAATCCAAGCACCGCCCCCCCCCCAATAACCACACCCTTTTTTGCCGTTACATGCTTCACACCTACATATACTACACACATTACACACTGCACCAGTCGTATAGCCGGCTGTCGCCGGTGCTTCTCCATTTGTGATAAGGCCCGGGTTCGCCGAGCGCATGCGGTTTCGCTGAAACTGGAATAAGTCAGTGCCGCCCGTTATTTTGGTGAACTCAAAGGAATTCGGAGTCAGAGTATAGGAAAGGGAACGCTGATCAACCGTGCAGCTCGAAGATGCGATACGGAATACCGTGAATCTTGCTCAAAGAAGTGGCGAAGAAGCGCCGCGCCGGAGTGGGTCGAAGATCCGACTGGTATTCCAGATCAGAACTGATCGATATGTTAATAGTGGGGCCCGCAACTGAAAGGGTACGGGGACAGCAAATAGCAAGATAGCGGAGCTGCCTCATTTCAAGCGCACTTTATGCCCCCACTCCTCGCTCGATAACATTACATACTAGTAGGAGTTTACTGGTTTTTGATCCTGTTGACATACAGTTCACGCACTGGGACTCTAATACTTGGCAGTATAGTGGTAAGGCATGCTGGAAAAATGGCCACTTATCTTTTTTATCAATTAATGAGATTACTTGTCACCCGTCATCACTAAACCTCTAGAGATTGGTAGTCGCCCCTTATCATACTCTTTCAGCTGTTATCAAATTCTGTCACCTACCGTCGATATCCCCACCTCGGCCACGGCACATCATCAGTTGAGGATTTTGGTCGAGTCCGTACGACCCCCCCCCTCCTTTCGCTGGTGCGACTCCTCCCCCTTGTCCCTTCCTCATCGAGCTGTAGCTGTCGAGCGGGAGGGGGGAGGGGGAAGAGGGGGGGGGGGTAACCAGCATATGTGGAACGGGAAAAATCGCGAGAATGCGACCCCTCTGTCTACCATTTCTTGGATTCTCCGCAACTTCCTACCACAATTACCGGAATTTTCCGAGAATTCCTCTAATTCTACCCACTCACTGCTGTTGACCGGTGGTGGTATACAGTATACATGGAAAAAACCACAAATGTTAAGCATTCCCTCTTCAAAGGATTATAACAACGCGCGAATAAACAAATTAACAAATAAGCAAATAGATGAAACAAGGAAAACAAGTAGTGGCTCCTCCCCTCTGCAACTTCCCTGGAGCAAAAAATCAACTATCAAAGAAATTTCTTCAGCACAAATACGACCCCTTTTCCCAGCGACCAAATGCGACCCCTGTTGGAGACTCACCAACAACGATGTGCTCTGATCCCACCCTCTATATCACTTGCTTGAATCACGCCTAGCTGAACCTACAACCCGCGCTATGAATATGGCGACCTTCCAATCCCGACGCTCATTATCTAATTTTATCCGCTGTATCACTTCCTGTCACCACCGGTGATGTTCCTGTTCCATACCCTATATCATATCTTGGAGCTAACGTCTGCTGCTGTGACCCGTGCTATGAATTTGATGACCCTCCTCTTCTGATGCTTCCTATTAAATCTCATTGGCTGATATCACTTCCTGTCACCCACCAATAATGTTCCTGTCCCATAACCTACATAATATCTTGGAACCAATGTCTCATCGCTATTGGAAACGCTGTGAGTTTCGTTGCACACACAACACACACACCCACCCACACACCCACACACACACACACACACACACACACACACACACAGCACAGCGCAGAACACACACACACCACACGCACACACACACAACACACACACACACACACACACACACACACCACACACACAACACACACACACACACACCACACACACACACAAAACAAAACAACACACACACACACACACACACACACACACTAAGCGGAGGTCACGTGTTGGAATCCTTGACTGTCGGAAATTTTTGCTTTTGTTAGGAACGCTTCATATGAGTCCGCGAAACACTTCTGTTTGGCCAATTTACATAGTCCTTTAATTATTTGACAATAGGGGGCGCCCTTTTCTGGTTCCTTTCGGAAAATGCAGTTATGCAGTTAGTTAAATGCAGTTAGTTAATTGATGTCCTACACTATCTGCAGCCCGCGCTTTGAAATTCCCAACTTTTCATTCTGTATCCCCTTAACAGTCGGATCGCCCCGCTAATGCCAAGCTCTCATCCTTCTCTTTGGCTGGCTTGGCTTCGCCAGGCGCACTTCTTGATGGAAACGGAAATTGCTCACTCACTTAGCTGCTCACATTGCACTGTTTTGATCGAATCGGATTAGAGATGGAGCAACCCACGCACGAGCTCACGTCCAGCTGCCACACGAGCAGCTTGCTCGTGCTCCTACTCAAGGTTGCGCTGCCGTTGTCCTCAACGTACCCCCCTCATCCGCCCTCCTCACCTGCATTTTCTCAGTTCCGGCAGAGCACGTAAACGACTGGGAAGCAACAGGAGAGCTTACCCTACCCTTCCACCCCACCCAGCCCTCGCACGACCTCACGCCCAGAAAACTGCACCACTCGTACGCGCGTTTTACCTTGCGAAATGCGTTGCAGTTGATGGATGTGCCCCTAATGAATAAAATGTGAGAAAGCAGAGCAGAATTACTTACGAGCGCGATCAGCAAAAAGGACATGCGATTTCGATTAATGCCCGCCGCCCCAACAAAGAATAACTGAGTGGCCCTCCGCCGGAGGGCATCTTGCAAGTGGGCGGCACAACTGAGCTGGCGTTAGAACTAGAACTTTCGGCGGCTGTAGCACGCTCCTCGCTCGCTGCGGAGTGGCGAGAGTGGAACAGTCTCTTGGCTTGCGGGCTGGACTAGTTGCACAAAAGGACGAAATTGCTTGAGCGCTGACAGAGCTGTATTCCCATTCGGTCCTAGCAACACCATTCAATGACTGTGCAACAGCTGTGTATCGCTGCTTTTCCATTTCCGAATGAGCCGTGCTCTTACAAGTACACCTTCTCCCTCGGTCGAATATGACTCCTCCGTAATGACGCCCGAAGCGATGGTGTGTCCTGGGACACACATATAGCCAAACTCCTAGGACACCGCACGTATGACAGCGTACTACATTTGGGCATGACAGCGGCTGCGAATTCTAAGCGGGACATTTTCATCTCGGAGCAATTTTCATCATTTTTTTTGTTGAATGCAAGACAGATGCAGTCGTTTTGGATCGAAACATCGAACATTCCATCCTGATCCATGATGAATAAAGAACGCAGCAACCGATTGACTGTAAACAGCAAAATTGTACTTCAGCATTGTTGCACACGGCGTGCAATCGCAACGCGGTTTCATAACCGCGGCATATTGGTCTTCAGTGGTGTTAAATGATATGACCTTTTGAAAGCGCGTTCATACCATATGACACGCCGCCACAGACTACAGTAGCTTTCATATACCGTTAAATGGTGGGCTTAGTTGTTGAGGTGCTAACAGGAACTGAACACTGATCCGTTTCTTTTTTGGAGGAGACATTCCCGAACACAAATTACATGTAGAGCTGTTCTGCATAGCTGATAAATTCAGAGTATAATTCAAAGCTTAATTCTCATTTTGCATTGCTAACTGCAAAACACTCTGCCAAACTCCTTTAATGACGCTGCATGTTCTACAAGTAGTAGCCTTGATATGTTGGTTGAGTGCAAAGTGATTCGAAAAGGATTGCTAAGAATCAGTGTTGCACCCCAATCGAGCGTCAGACGTCACCTCTCTAATTGTAGTGGCAGCGAATACGCCATACGTAGTAGAATGTGTGTGCTATGGGCCGTTGGGAGTCGACATGCGTATCCCCGCTGGTCATCTACTTTTCCACTAACGATCAGAAACAGAAAAAAAACATTGATTGAAACCAACGACAGCAACCCAAAAGCGGCAAAGCGTCACAACCCATCTCCTCGCTGACAGACCCCGACTGACTTCATTGATGACGGATGTGTACGAATACATGCAAACATACATCCGTACACACAGACAAACCCATACGTACATGGACGCACACGCATACTTACACTTATGCGTACACATGCATACACATACTAACCACTATTAGAGCAAGGCGCGCTGAATCCGCCCCCGGCTGCCTTGTCCTATCAATGGTGACCGGCTCGTGATGATTCAGGAAGAAAACAACCAGTGGTGAGAACGCTGCAAGTATTGTACTACATCCGCTTTGTACTGCTACCCGGCTGATTACGGTGATACCAAATGTACATTAACACGCGTACATATGCACGCACGCACGTCAGTCCTAATCCCGAAAATGTTTTGGCAATCACTTCCCAAGTTTCTGAGCAGTGTCCAAGGAAATCTCTGGCTTTTCTCTGATTTTTTTTGCCTATTCCCCTGTGTGTAGGAGGATGCCGCCCTTTCTGCTCGAGTTTTCGCATTGTAAATAAGGTACATAACCTCTCCTCTTAATAAGATCTGTTTGTAGTGTTAAGCATTACCTGCTCTTGTAGGCGGTGTCATTGAGAGCGATATCACAGTTATGAGAATTGGCCACATCGCTCTGCAAACCATCATTTTTTCATATTCATTGCTGACATGAACTGATTGCCAATAAGGCTGCGTTTATACTTTGCGCCAGCGTAGCGTAGCGCTTCCAACGTACGCCAGCGGCAGTACCGTGGAGAGGATGGATATCGATCTAGCGTTTCAGCGTCACCAGCGTAACGCTTGCGTAACGCCAGCGTTTCGCCAGCGTTTCACCAGCGTTTTGCTGGCGTTTGCAGCGGCAGGGGAGTAGAGACTATGTGGCCGTGAGAGACGCGCAATTGATGTGTGTTGTAGAGACTATGTGGCAGTCAGAGACGCGCAATCGATGTGTATAGTAAAGACTGAGGGCAAGTGAGAGACGCGCACTCGATGAGTTTTGTACCCTCCAGCTCTCCCATAGTCTCTACTCCCCTGCCGCTGCGCTAGCAAAACGCTGGCGTAACGCGTTGCGCTAGTGACGCTGGGAACGCTAGATCGATATCCATCCTCTCCACGGCACTGCGCTGGAAGCGCTACGCTAAGCTGCCGCAAAGTATAAACGCAGCTTAAACAATTAAGAAAATTGGTATAATCAAGGAAAGACGTTTCTTTGCATACTTGGTGACTGATTAGCCCCAATGAAGCTCTTAAAGGCAGCGCTCACGTTCAATTTGATGAGTTATGGGGCTCAGACTGTGACAGCAAGGTATCAGGCAGTCCATTAGTGAAAGGCAAGAAAAATCATTGGATATGCATTATACAGGGCCCCACGCCGAGCTGGGTTGTACGTGCTTAAGGCGAAGAGAAGGTGTGGCCGCACGAAATCTCACTTGTTGATATCAGCTGTTCCCCCTTATCACCTCACCTTCACCATTCGAAATGGAGAGCGTTAATAGCAGAACAACCGCACCATCTGGCAACCATTAGAAATGAAGTTGGGCAGTGGTCGCCAGATGGGTGGGATGGCCGACTTTTTACGAGCCGGCGCCGCTATTCGCTCACATTTTTGAATTGCGAAACTAGTACGTCCACCATCCTCATAGAGTGAGCTACTACATCCGAAGAGGGCGTAGGACAACAAATGAACGCGGGCGCTGCCTTCAAACAATTTTTTAGCTGGGTATCCACCCAAACATTCTATACCACGAAGCGCGCTGGAAGCTTGCTACCCTGCCAGATGAAATTCTGCCATACACATGACATGGACAGACCAGCAGCTACTTTTCTATGCTATCATTTCACTCTTAATATGGAAGGCAATGGTAGCTGTATGCCGTTTTCAAAACGGGATGCGCACCAGTTTCAGGTCCCATAACTGCTAACACTGCAATAATGACCACCAACCACCTACTCTTATCAACTTCGCAAGAAGACTTTCGTTTATGTATCGAACTATGAAACAGGCCCCGTTTGTTGTGCTCAACTTCAACGAGCGCACGCCATCGTGGTGGGAACCCGTGGAGGTAGTACTTTACCGCGGAGGAGTGGGGTAGGAAGGCATTGTAAACGCAGGGCTCATTTAGAAGTGGGGAATGGAGTAGCAATTTCCAGATCTAGAGCGGCCCTTGGGTGATAACAAAATGTATCCATAGTTTAAAGAAGAACATCTGAGGATACTTCTGGGGGAGATAAGCTACAAGCTTGGAATTCGGGAACGGGAGACAACAGAAAGTGGAGTGATGAGCCACTCAAAACGACCCTTCTCCAAGATCAGTCTTGCTGACGGTGCCAGAACTCGCCCGTAGTACATGGCCAAACCATCGGAGACGAAGTTCGCGTACTTTCTCGGCTATGGAAGCTATCCACCAAATCTCTATGTCGTCATTTCGAAGCGACTCACACGCTCGAGAATGTGTTCAGCACAACATTCTCATCGCCGTCACTCCTGAGCGGTTGTCAACTGTTTTACTCTCAGGCCAGAATTCAGCACCAGTGTCGCGACAAGTCGACTGGGTTCCACGAATCTTCAATTCAAGGCGCTCTGGTATTGTGTTGTCGCAAAGAACGCCGGTAATAGAGAGCCACTTTGATCAAGCCAGGCTGCACTCACCCGCGTGTTCACTTCCGAGCTTAAAGTGCCATCAGACCTGACTGTTGATTCGGATACTTGAAAGTTGTTGCACGCGTAAGTTCACTGCCTACCCTAAGAAAACCTCATTCGTTCAATTAGATTGTCGAGGACTCGGTTTTCTTGACGTTCACTCTGAGCCGAAGCTTCCCAAACGCTCAGACTGAGGTTACATCTGTCGTCCAAGAATTCTCTTATCCTCATAAGCGAGCATCACATTGTCAGCGTAGAGAAGCGTCCAAAGAGTCGGCTCCTGAAGGCTCCGAGAAATGGCATCGCTATGTCAACGAAGAGCAGCATGGAGAGCGCAAATCTTGGTACACCCCCTTTGTGATGAATAATTCCATCGAAATGCTGGCTGAGGTTCGCAACTCGTTGGGCCATAATACAGGTTAAGCACCTAATCAATTTTTTGGGAACGCCCTGTTGTCGTAAGGCGTGTCATACAAGTTCACGCGGAACGCAAGCAAAGGCCTTTTTCGAATCAAGGAAAGCTAGTTGGACATACTTCTGCTTCTCGCGATGCCTCTCAAGCAAAAACTCGTGGCATGCATAGCGTCGAAGGTGACGCAGCCGGTCACGAAGTCGCAGCTGTTGCTAGACAGCTGAGCGATATCACCGATACGATTGCCGAAAATTCGCTCGGAATTTTCATGATGTGCGAGAGAGGGTGAATTGGACGATAAGTTGAGCAATCAGCAGGACTGTCCTTTTTGTTTCAGATCGGAAGGGTTGTGATCTCTTGCCAAATTCCGGGCATCTTCTGGTCTGCAACGATCTGGTTGAAGAACTCCATCAAACATTCGGCAGAATACCAGCAATGCGACTTCTACGGCAGGGCTTGTTGCCTTTCCTGGCATGAAGTTCTTGAGGGCCTCTTCCGTTTCCTGCACGGTTATTTTCTGAACGGGACATTGTACTGGCGAAGCATGAGGTATGGCTCGGTGTGCGCATTCTACCTAGAGATTATCATAGAGTAGTCGCGCATCGCTTCGGTACCTTCTTTCAGAAGGGGCTGTACTCATAGTTGATGCCAACGATTTTCTCCAAATCCCCGTCTGGCAGTGAGCTTGACAAGTCGGTAAATATGCTGTGAGCTATCGCGCGCCTCCAGATTCTTGATGACGTCTTCAAAGTGAGTGGCTTTCGCAGCAGCCACGGTCTTCTTTGTCGCATTCTTGGTTTCCTTATACTTTCGTCATTCTTATATTCAGCTGACTTGGCTCCGAGAGACAAGTGATGACACATCCCCGCAAACCTTTATGACATCGTCTGTTCTCAACCATGCCGGCTTATCAATTCTACGCCTTCGAAGCTTCGCTGGACCGAGTTTGGAGCGAGCAGTCTGGATTATCGCTTTGGCAGCATTTTCCAGGTTTCGTCGACAGTTGTGAGGTAGCCAAATGCGAAAGATCACAGCTGCTTTGTTCTCCTTTGAATGCCGCCATTTTTCTTGTGGGACCACAGCGCTCGACCTGTTTAACTAGGTGGTGTGATCTTCACGTACATATCAGCGGGCGGTGCTGCGTGACAACTGTCTCATAAGGTACGACCCTGTGATTAGCCCTTGTTCGAGGTGTGTGACGAGAACAATGTCTATTTGGGTTGTGGCACTGCCGCTGTAGTAGGAGATTAGGTGGGAGTCGCACTCACAATAGCTCTATTATGGGCTTCAACATATTCGAGAGTGCGCTCATCATCGCCATTACGTTCTCATAAGCGAAATCACATGACAACTGTAGCCGTCTCTCGTTGCGCCTACGTGCCCATTGAGGTCGCCGGCAACAGCGATAGCGTCTTTTAACGGTATCTCAACTGTCTTCCCCTCAGGCAGAGGCCAGAACTGGTCCTTTGACAGTTCAGTGCATTTTGTTTATTGGGCATACGCGGGAGGGTCGTTACTTAATAGCTAGAACAATTTTCGTCAAACCGTTCTTGCAACGTTCCACGCTAGCTATCGAGTCACGGAAACGTTGAGAAAAGGCCATTCCAACAATGGTGTTAAGCGTGCCACGAAGGACGCTTCGAAGCCGTGATTAATGTTTCTCGGCTTCTGGCTGGACTATCTTTCCTCCCGCACCGCAGAGAAATTGAGTTTTCTTCGTGATATGACTTTTCCACGCAGCGTTGTGAGGCATATTTCCCACACCTGCCGGGCATTGCGAGTATACATTGGCTCTCGCGAACCCTGTAGCATTATTTCAGAATAAGTAGGACAGCATGAGTGACGTGACATGAGTGTTCGTAGGCCGGCCCGCTCTGGAGGCCTGTCATTTGCTTTATCATGCCTTATGTTCGCAGCGAGCTCAGCCCGTGGCGTGGAGGAGCGGACTTCGCCTACGACGTGCCACACAAACGACGTCATGGTTTAATAACCAAACGATACAAGTATACGTTTGAACCTTACTGAAAAGTAGCAGCACACCTGCTCTCCCGCGAAACTTTATCAAGGAGTTGCTCCTCTCCAACACCCTGCGTGCGAGTCCGATGCATGCCGCAACACATAGGTGATAGTAGGCCGTGCAGAGTATTTCTCAATGACTTATGCTTAAAGATGTGTCATAGAAGCATACCCAAGTCTGCAAAGGAACTGAAAAAGGTACTGCGGAGAGGAAACATCATTTCCAGTTCCTTTGCAGACTTCTGTCGCCCGAGACAGTGCATCACAATTAAAACGGGGATTTTTCTAGCTAACGAGCATGTGAAGGTGGTGAAAAGCGAAGTGGCGCCTTTGTCGTTCGCGCTTTTCTGGGTTCTAATCTTTGGTAAACCCCGCCTAGGCCAAACATACCTTATACGTTTCGGGGAAAGTCAATTGGTGCCAGATTCGCCTGGGAATAAGAACGCTGTACTTGGTCTTGCACATTATCTGCCCCCCCCCCAAAGTCACTGTATACGTCGCACATCGCCATCGCATCCAATAAGCCACTACGATTCTGAATAGAAGTACAAAGCGTGCCGCATACCACAAAATGATTGATCAACGGCAAAGACATCAAGAGGAGAAGATTTTAAAAAGGTGAAACGATCTTCCGGGAGACTTCAGATTGTTTTTAATTGCACATATTGAGAAAATGTTGCTGTCAAATCATGAAAACTCGTAGATGATACCAAAGGTGAAACCTGCATGAGTTCCTTTGCCATGACATCCAGAATCAGGGAAAGAGGAAAGTGCTGAGGACTGATAGCATCATAGCTGGTGTACCCCAGCTATGATGTTTGCCTCCTTTGTCAGGCCGTGAGAGAGGCGTAGAGCTGCCTCAACACCATTGTACATGTCCTTCGCTAGGTAGAGCGCGCTCTTTAGAGTACAGAGTGAGGCAAACGGCCGAATGCCTTCTTGAGGTCCAGGAATGCTAGGTACCAGGGATCGCCGCTGCCTTCGGTACCTCTCCATCACCTGTCTATGACGAAGATGGTATCGCAAATGCATTTTTTGGGCATAAAGCCAAATTGCTGTGAGATAGAGAAAAGCTCCCTTAGCATTGCGTTGACTAGCCCTTCGCAGAGCTTCATAGTATGGGAGTCAACTTGGTTCCACGGTAGCAGAGACACTCCGTCACGTTACCTTTATGTTTGAAGACTGGGACGATCGTACTACTCCTCTGCTCATCCAGCATCCTTCCTTCGGTTGTTATGTTGTTCAGGAAGTAGGTGAGCTAGCCTACCCCATGCTCGCCAATGACCTTCCATGTCTCTATCAGTACCCCGTCGGAAGCAACCGCCTTCCCAACCCTCATCATTCCTAGCTCTCGGCGGGCCACATCCTATGTTCAAGGAGCACCTGCCATCGCCTCTAGCAGTGTAGCATCGCTGCAGGGGCATTATTCGTTCAGAAGCCCCTCTTTTTATTCAACTCTATTCTATTCTTTTTTATTCTATTCTATTCTATTCTGTTCTGTTCTATTCTACTATACTTTTTCCTATTCCATTATACTTTTTTCTATTCTCTTCTATTCTATTCTATTCTATTCTATTCTATTCTATTCTATTCTATTCTATTCTATTCTATTCTATTCTATTCTATTCTATTCTATTCTATTCTATTCTATTCTATTCTATTCTATTTCTTCCATTCCATTCCATTCTATTCTACTCTTCCCTCTTTCTGACTATGCTATTTACAGTCTTTACTAGAAGAATGGCACCGTTGCTGCTCTTCACAGACTTTACTACGCGGATGTCTTGAGTAGCTCCATGCTGGGACAGGCACAAGACGCACGTCTTCCTTCTCGGTTCTCCAGCTTTGTACAAGGGTCCGTTTCTAGATTCTTAGCATTGGCAACGGGTACCTTGCGATCGTTGCAGTTGTGTCGTGGCGGAGTCGTCTGGGCTCCTTGTCTTCTGCCAGCGTTTGCACTCTTCATATTTTTTTGTCTTAATTCGTTGACAACGATGGCAGGCCAGTCTGTCTCGTGAGACGATCGCAGGCAATGCTGTTTGCTGTTTGTTTGCTATATTGAACTAATAATGAAATTGTACAAACAACCAAGCTCGCTGGAAACTTATCCTACAGGTAGCTTGTCCCTCTGAGACGAATACTACAGTCGCTTGCCACAAAGGCGCCCGCTCCAATGGCGCCGGCGCCAAAATACCATAAATCACCAAACTCGCCGAAAACTTGTCTCTTGAGGCAGCTTGACTCCGTGAACACGAACATCACAATCGCTTCCGACGAAACTGTTGGCGCCCGCGCCAAAGGCGCAGGCGTGAAAATGTCCTAGGTCATCAGATTCGCTGAAAACATGTCTCCCTGGCCATTTTGACCCCTTAAACAAAATATCATATCCACTTAACTCGTTGACGACGACTTCCATCGATGGTAAACAACAGCCAATTTTCAGTTCAAGGAAGACAGTTCAAGAACAAGATTTTCGGGCCAAGATGATGCTATATCAATTTTTAAGAGGTCGAACTACCCCGGAAGACAATTCTTCACCCAAGTATCCTTCCAGAGGAAAAAGTTGGTAAAAAATGGCCTGATTTCGGAAGATTGAAGAATTAAAAGCTAAATTGTGTCAAAGATTCAAAATTCATATATTCGTCTCTTGCCTTTCTTGATACACTTTGGTCGTTGCCCTTCATCTATTTTGAATTTGCTAGGTTTCAACGAAGAAAAATGCGCCGTCCGACGGCCAAGTCATGAAAAAAATGGCTCGACGTCAACGTTAAGGTTCCTTAGAGACAGCTCCTGCGATAAAAGCCATGGATAGCTGCATTTCAATTATGAAACAGTAGCTGATAAGGAATTCCCAAAGAAGGAAAAATTAAGAAGAGTTCTCAAGAACACCATAAACAAAATCGCTTCCTGACAGTCACACCTCACTGCGGTCTCTGTGCAAGCGCTGGCTCACAAATCCCTCTATCACGTAGTGGATATCATCCGATGCAAAGAAAACATTAAGAAAACAAAAACGCCAAAGAAAAGCTCTTGAAATGGGAAATAAACTTGCAAAAAGTCGGCGTCCGAATTTAGGGCTACGGTAGCGTGTCTTTTAGTGCAGAGTTGTAGGTCGAGCTTTTGCACCACGAAAACTGGGTCGCTTGTGATTTCTACGTATTTTATCTTGCGAGATGGATTGGAGTTGACTGTATGTGCTCCTAATGAATGAAATGTAATAAAGGAGAGCAGAATCATTCATGGGCACGAGCGCGTTCAGCAGAAAAGGCATGCGATTCCGATTAATGCCCGCTGCCATAACAAAGAACAACTGAGCGGCCCACCCTCAGTAGGCATCTAGCAAGTGGGCGGCCCAACGGGGCGGGCGTTAGAATTAGCACTTTCAGCGGCTGTAGCACGCTCCTCGCTCGCTGTGGAGTCACGAGAGTGGGACAGCCTCTAGCTTGGAGGCTGTACCACTTGCAGCCACTTGCAGCCACTTGCACAACAAAGGACGACCATTCACTACTTGTGGCGGGGGCTGTCTTCAAGCTCCCTGTTGTAGGATTTCACGATGTGTAAAATGAAATGAATGTTTTGGTATCCCATGTATAGACATTATCCCCGCAAGATACAATGCAGCGTGGTTACCTTGTGTTTTTTGTTGTGGGTTTAATTGGGCGGAGTTCATTCTACCAACAGACGTTTTCGTCTACTGATGCTCTTCTGCTACAATCATCACAACAGCTACAACAAGTGGCAATATGGGGATTGCGACGCGGACAAGCCGACGACAGCAGAGAAGAAGAAAAATCCAATTGCACCCTGTGAGTCAATAACACCAGCGGCTCCCTGGAAGATAAGCAATGACGCCACAATGGATGCTGAAGATCTATGCACCATCCTGGATGCACAGCAACAAATGTTCGGCGAAATAACATCTTATATGGAAGGTAGGTTCGCCCCTACACGCCCGACCGCATCACCAGCTCCTGTTTCGACGTCCGAGTTCGTCACAAACTTCCTCTCATCGCGTCTGCCTGAGTTCGTGTAGGATCCTGACAACGGCTGTACGTTTGAGATATGTTGCAATCGCTACAATGACGTCATCGCGAAGGACGGTGCCGTACTAGACGACGCTGCAAGAGTCCGACTAATCGTCTCTGAACTCGACGCTGTCACCTATGCTCGATTCACGAACCGCATACTTCTGAAAAAGCGTGCGACGTTCCACTGGAAGGCAATGTGACTATCCTGAAGGAACAGTTTGGTCACAAGCGTCACTTTTCGCCATTTTTTCGTTCAGTCAGGCGCTACATACATCTGAGGACTCAAGAAATGGGGAAAGCCTCCGCTACTTTATAGGAATGGTTAATCAACGACACACGATTGCCGAATCCATCGACGCCACTCCTCAGCAGATGAAGTTCCTCGTATGAACATGCGGATTGCTTACCCCTGAAGATACTGACATCTAGGCATGTGTTCTCTGCAGGATGGAAGACAATCCAAGACAACTCTGAAGGAGCTCGGCGCTGGGATCCATCAATTTCTCGATTTCTCGACATTCTTTGAGATAACGCACTACTCGAACGAGCCTCCCACCTCTTTTTAATGCAATGGACACACACAACCAGCATAGCCGAGATTGCGAGCAGCCTCACCTTACTTTCGCTGTGGATCAGACCACTGATCAAGGGACTGAGCATCCTACTACAGGGGGGGGGGCAAAAGAAAGACATTTCGACCGAGTCACATATCAGCAAAGTTTTCGCAGCCCAGACAGAGGAATTGGATACGAGTACCAGGGCGGAGGATACCCAAGATGTTCCTCTATAAGCAGGAGCTGGCGCTCGCCCATCGCCTTCATGTACACCAAAATATGAAGTCATCTCTAGCCGCAACCTGACTGGAGAACACCTTCGGAATTCATGCCACCTCCAAACAGCTGCGAAACTACTAGTATGGAGTCACCCATGGATAGCTACCTGGAGAGCAGTACTCTCGATCTGGAAGACCTCCATCATCGAGCAGCTCCGTCAACGTCGCTACGGTATAGGACATAACCTTCACCCCGGTCGCCAAGGCGCCAGTTAATGGTGGGGACCGGACGTACCTGGAATGGAGACACCGATATTTCGTGGGCTCAGGACCAAAGGTGAGCGCTGGCGGTTACATCGATCGAGCAACTTGAGAAGAATATCCTCTCCACATGTCGTCGCCCGTACCTTCTTGGAAACTTTGTACTGCTACAGGATTGGGTGACACCACCACATGGAATCGATGGGCGTTGGAAAACTCTTGCCTACTTGGAATGGAAGGGCGTTGAGTACCTGAAGAAGGTAGAAGATCTAAGCAGGTAACCTGACCTAAACCACCTCAATTACCTGGTTCGGGCGGAGTTCAATAGGGTGGTCTACAGTGGCGGAGAAATCAACGACTTCCCTGATATCACGCACCCACTGACGGTCGCGTTGCAGAATCTCTGGCGCTCTTCCAGAAGGCTATGGCAGAGTACCATGATAGTATTTAATATGCTCTTTAATATGGTGGTAAAAATGTCCGATAAGAATTGAAGTGTAACTTATAGCGCCTCGAAAGTCTAATCAGAAAAGTCCTTTTTCGCCTCCCCCCCCTGTATATATAATCCGTTAAGTATGTCTGTCTGTCTGCGTGTGTGCCTGTCTGTCACGAAATTCATGTAGAAAACCGTCCCAGTTACTGTAGGAAGTTGATTCCAAGCATGCTGTAGGCTGCTATAGGCTGCTGCTATAGGCTGCTTCAGCGGCTATCCTAACAGGCTGCACTATTCCCGTGTAGGTTATGAACGTACCAGTCGGATAGCTGGCTAGCGGTGGCGCTCCTCCTTATGCGACGGGCGCTGCTGCTGCCTCTGCGCCTCGACAACGAGCGCTGTTTTTCAGTTCTTGGCCGATGCAGAACATTCCTCTGAACAGTGTGGTTGGTCAACGATCCCTAACTTAGTACGCAGCAAATCCGCGCCCTCTCGGCGAAGCCGGGCCATGTCACACAAGGAGGAGCGCCCAGCTGGGCGATCCGACTGGTCATTCTTGAAGAAGACCTGCCACGACTGCAAAACGGCTAGCCACAAGGAAGGATTCTGCAAGACCTTCACGAGGAAGAAGAAGCAGAAGCCACAGCGGAAGCGCAGAATTGCCAGCAACGTCGTCATCGCCTCATCTCATGCCGACGTCGCTTCCGCTTCCGTATCCACGCATCCTTCGCCTAGTGGAAATCAATGTAAAGACGATAAGCATGCGGTTGGACACTGAAGCAGACGTCACATTGTTGAGCAAAACAGACTGGATTACCATTGGTAGCCCGAAGCCTTAACCTCCTGGACCAACACTGAAATCTGCCAAACAAGCCGATCACCTTCGAGATCGCTACGACTACAATTTGCACTGAAGGTCACCGAAGACGAGGTACCTGCTACGCAGTCGACACGCCATCGCTACTAAATCTGAACCGGATTGCTCAACACGAGCAGCGGATCCATACTTAACAGAAGAATCAAGCTGGAAATCTTCGAGGACGCTCAGCATCTTGAATTCTTCTCTAAGTGTACATCTGAGAAGAAATTTTCTAGCTGCTTCCACACATGGTCTGGAGCATTGCACCAAATAGACCGCTAGGCTCGTACCAAAGCCAGAAGCAGAGATTGTGTCCCTGTAAGCTCGCCTTATTCCGTGCTGCAAAGATTCCGACTCTGGTATCTATTCTATGTCCTGATGCCCATCGACCACTCAGCATGAGCCGCACGGATCGTCGTCGTTTAGGAAAAAACGGATCGGTCGACTTTGCACATACTACTCAGTTGGACTTAACAGCTCACTGGAACAGCACCGGCACTACTGCTTTCATGCTTAGGTGACATTTTCACGAAACTCAGTGGAGGATGCTGATTCTCTCAGCTCGATGTCGCTGAAGCCTATCTTCAAAGTGGACGACAACTAGGAGAAGCTGCTGAATGGATACGCACCGTGGACTCTACCGTTTCAATCGATTGCCGTTTGAAGTGGAGCCCGTACCTCCCAGTAGTACATGGACGGACTCATCGCTGGAATAGATGGAATTATCGACTGTCTCGACGACATACTGGTCAGTGGCAGAACCATCGAGGAACACTACACTCGACTGGAAGTAGTGTTCAAGAGGATCCAGGACTATGGATTCCATATACGACTCGAAAAATGCACCCTTCTACAGACAGAAATTACCTACCTTGGGTTCGTCATCAACCCGCAAGAACGGCCCTCTTCAGAAAAAATCAAAGTCATTCAAAAGATGTCTGCTCCAACAGACGTCAACCAGCTTCGCTCATCTCTTGGACTCGCCAGTTTTTACGGAAACTTTCGCCGTGCAGAAGTTTCATCGCTTCATTCACGGAATACACTTTACGCTGAAGACCGACCACAAGCCGCACGTCGCGATTTCCGGAAGGGACAAAAGTGTACCACGCATGGTAAATGCCAACCGTCCTCGACGATGGGATAGGATGTTATTCAAGTATGGTTTTACAATCCAGTACTTCAATAGCCAGGGTTTCCTGGCAGGTGGACGTTTTTCTCGCTCATAGTGTCGCACACGTCAATCTGAAGACTACTTGATCGCCGTCGTCAACACCGATGTCACTGCCGAGTTTGGGGAAAATGTCGACTCCTTCCAGTATCTTCCGAATCCATCCAGACCGCTACTCAAGCCGATCGTCTGGTTCAACAAGCAATCGACTACGCGAAATTCGGCAAATGGTCAAAAGTCGACAGCGACTCTCCTTTATGGCACTATCATAATCACAGAGATCACGACTATCAACGGATGTTCGCTGGCCGCATCCCACATAGTGTCCTCGATCACAACAAAATAGTGTTTTAAGAGGACTCCACAAGGCGGACCTAAGGCGACAAACATGGATAAAGATGCTGGCACGAGGCTAAGTCTACTGCCCGACATTGGATGCTGGCATCGAACACATGTTCAGGACCTGCTTTATATGTGCTTCACTTGCTAAGGATCCCGTCAAAGCAGAATTGCAATCCTGCCTGAGAAACGTCTTCATGGAATCGAGTGCATGCTGGCTTCGCCGGACCGATGGAAGGACCATATTACCTGGTAGTCGTGGATGCCCATCCGAGTAGCTTGAAATCGTCCGAATGTCACTAGTTACTTCATCCGCCACGTTTCAAGAAGTGAAGGAAATTTCTGCCAACTTGGGAAAACCGGTCACACTCGTAACAGACCGTGGGACGCAGTTCACATCTTGACAATGCACTTTGTTCTGTCGTTACCGAGGGTCACGCACATTTGCACACCGCCGTTCCACTCGCAAAGCAACGGACAAACGGAACTCTTTGTAGAGAATTTCAAACGGAGTCGCCATGTTAAAGGTGGAGGAACGGACAGAGAACGCACTGCAGACGTTGCTGATAGCTTACTGCTCTACGCCATGATAGTCTACACCATATAACGCTCACCTGCAGAGCCTTCTCGGGACTGCGAACCGAACTAGACTTGTTGCTGCCACCAAAACACGTCATGCAGAACGGACAGAGAACGCACTGCAGACGTCCATTTCCACGAGACGTCAATATGGAAATTCAGTTCAATCACTGAAATGCAGCACGACGTTGCAGCATCGAATTCGATGAAGCCGATTGTCGAGGACCGAATCTATCCTGGACACCTGGTATCATTATTCGACGCGTTGGGAACCTTACCTACGTGGTACGCTGTGTAAACAACATATGACATAGACAGGTCCAGTTACGATAGAGCGCCGACGCGATTTCGACAAACGCCCCCATGAAGTGCCCGATCTGCCGCTTTTTGACCTCCCGAAGGACAATGTCGCACCGTAGACGATGACTGCCAAGCCGCCTCAACGATCAGAACGCACCCGACGACCTCCACGCCCACTCCAACTGGACCCTTGAAGGATTCACAATGTATAAAATGGAATAAATGTTCTGGTATCTCCTGTGTAGAAGACATCCCTGCAAAATTCATTGCAGAATGATTACCTTGTGTCTGTCTGGTGTCGATTTAGAGTTGTATGGAATTCATTCCACCAATGAAGTTTTCGTCTACCGGCGCTCTCCGGCTACAAACAACGCAACAGCTACAACATTTCCTCATTACAGAGCCACGGCGCCTTGTCTCCTCTGATCCTACCTCGCATCTCTTCCAAGACTTTCTTTGCACACTGTAGAATGGTCTTTGCTGTGTTGGTCTAGGTCTCCCGGGCTGGCCCGTGTGGATTTGGGAGGGCCAGCTTCCAGTGTTCTTCGGCTGAGGGTGTCTTTTTCTACCTTGTACATTTTCGCCACCGAATCCTTGGCTTGGTTCTCACCCTCGTTCTCTTAGGTGAGGGAGAGGTCTTTGGCGATGACTGCCAGTAGAGGCCTGTGCTTAGGGCCTAGCTCTTACACAGGCAGCACCTCAATATACTTGAGTTTATAGAAGATTCTCTCTAGGATACCGTTGATTTCCATTTGTCGATGTCCATAGCGAAGGGCGCTGCAGATCGCTAGGGCTGTGGCTCGGTTCGGGATCCCCTCTCTTTCACCGTTCCCTGCTCCTACTTCTCTGCCTCCGTGCTCCCTTTCTAGACCCCTTCTCTCACTTCCTACATGGCCAGCCGGGTCCCCATCTATGGTGAGGTAGTCATCTTCCGAAACCGATCTTATGACCTCCTCCAGGATCAGACAGAACTCATCCTTTTCCGCTTCGGAGCAACCTGATTGTGGTGCGTACGGTCAGTACTGTCCAGTACCTCTCCTTTGCGTCCATTCTCGCTCCCATAATCCGATCGCTGATCCTGTTCACAGAGGAGAAGCACTCTCCGAAGGATTCTGCCACCGCTATGGTCAATCCATTGCGTTTGGTGTCTCCTCCATTGTGAAGCGTTTAATCCCCCCCCCCCCACTCATGTGCCTTTGCACCCTTGCACCCTCCCATCGAAGTTTCTCAAGGCATGGGATTTCGATATTCCTACGTCTTACGAGGTCAGCAACTCCACGAGACTTCCCGGTAAGCGACCCCGCACTGAGCGTCCCAATTCGAACTAGCTTCTTCGGCCGAGTTCGTTCACCTCCGGTGACCCTCGCATAGTGATTCACAACTCGGGCGAGAGTTCTGCCTGCTACTTCTGGATGACGTCCTAGTATTAACACTGATTCTTGTCTTGATTGACAGTCATGATTTCTGTCCGGTTTCTCCATCAACCGACTTGTCAACCTGGGCCTGATGCTGGTATTGTCACCATTTTTGCAATTTTTATGAAGAACTGTGTGCCTCGGCACGGATCGAACTCGTGATTCGTAGTGCGAACACGAGTCTACACTTTTAACCTTTCGGCTATCTCGCTACCACCTACCATCGAACTCAGATGGGGATTGTACGTGCCCTTTTTATAAAACACCCTAATATTATCATCAATTTTGTTGCGATTTTGTTTGAACATTTGTTGTCATTGAACAAGACTGGAGTACGACGTTAATTCTTCAATCGTCAGCCTGCCAATGTGAATCTGATGCTGGCAGCAGCGCGATTTTGGCGGTTTTTGCGAAGAATTCTTCTTTTCTCGGCAGGGATAAAGTTCAGCGGGTCCAGCCGCAGCTACCCGTTTGACTATCCCCTGCTTTTGGTTCGTATGCTTGTTGTCCACGAAGTGGTTCGTGGATGTCGTGGGAGGAGGAATGCTGAGTGAGATAGACCGCTAACTGAGAACCATGTTGTTTTTAGTCCAGGGGAATATATGATTGTGATAACATCCCTAGATGCAAAATGATATCCGCTCAGTCGAATGGTAGTCACTACACAAGGCGGTAGGGTTGCATGTGAAGCGCTTCAACTCGGCGTTAGCCTCAGTCGCTTCCCAGAAGCAAACCTTTCCACTAGTGATCACGTCTATTGAAACAAACTTATGGCAGATTCGCGGAGGATAGTCCGTGTCTCAGAAAGAGAACAGTGCAGCTGCTGGTGGAAGTAAAAGCTGGGAACATATAGGGCGAACAAATAAATACAAGGTGCTTCACTTTCACTGTTCCGCCTAAAAGTGAGACACTATTATCTTTAACTTCTCATTTTGCTTATTCTTCCTATTCTAAGCCGTAAAGTCATGCTGGAATTCTCTGTTAAATGTGCTGTTGAATACTGCGGAAGAAGGAAGAACAAACGTTCAAGTTCTTCACCCGAAGAGAGCTGCACAGGATACCAGTACCGATCACTGTTACTTATACCGGTACGTACAACCCACCTTGTCGAGCTTGCGAAAGGACAGAATCTGGAGCATCTGGTAAGGTCGTTCATCCGGCAATCAACGTTCCACAGCAGTGCACTACGTGAAATGAACAACACTCTTCGCTGACTTATCAGTTGGGTGTTTAGAAGAGATACTCACCCGCGTTTTCATATCAACTCATGCAACCGAGGGTGGTTCTTTGAGCTATACGACGACGACTGTTCTTCTATATTACCAGTCGGGTCTCCCCCCTCACCGAGCTCTCCTCCTCTACAGCTCGGCTGCGCCGGGCTAGCCTGGCTTCGATCGAATAGTAATAGATGGAGTAACCCAGAGGATTCTGCACTTCCGAGTCCACGCTTATATTTGCAGGAGCCGTGATGGTTTCGCCCGAACGCGTACAGTATTGAACATACATAGAACTCTAGGTATAGATGGAAAGTTTAGTCGAACAATACAGCGCAATATGAAAAGCTCAGTGAATGAACGAATTCCGTTTCCATTATCTGCTACCGGTGGGCGCTCGTGCTCATCTTTTTCATTACCATGCAATCCGCTCGCAATCCGCTCTTGAGTCCCATAAATGATTGCAGGTGCTAATATTTGAGCAACGCCAGCGTAATATTAGGCTGCCGGGAAAGTTCTGTCACGTTTTTCCAAATTAGGCTTTCTTTTCATAGAGAGACGTGTAAGATCAGAATTATACAGCAATTTTACTGCGGAGTATTTGCCAGTCTTAAAACACCTCATGAATGCCATCGCTTCACAATGCAGGCCGGCGCGACGCAAGGTTGGACATCATCCATATTGACCTCTGGTTATGAAGGTTTTTTCTTCCTCATAACGACTGAGTATGGCAGGTAACTCGCACTTAGGAGGAGCAATGTCTGTGCTACACCAATGCAAAGGGAGAGCCATCCAGCTCTATTGCATGAGGTACGGCTCGAACCTTTTTGGACGAAGTAGGCTGCATTGCCAGGTTGAAGACGGACTGTGCGGACGAATTTTTCCCACTGATCAACGATTCCCTTCAGATCTCGTATATGCTTTGCGTACGCGCTGACCGAGGTATCAGCTTCTTCTTCCAGCAATTTCACGACCCGCAGCTCCCTTAGTCTGAGTTTACAGGTAACCCAAGCCTCACTCCATAATTGAGGGCATCGTCCTCATTCAGCACCATGATTTTGGCGTCTGCAGCTATCATGCTGGCGTCAGGGTGATGGAAGAAAGAAAGGGGTTGAGGAAGCGCTTGTAGGGGTCGGTGCCGATGGTAGCGGACAAAATCTTTGTCCATATTCCAGAAGAAGATGAAGTAGGAGTCAAGCGAGTGATACTGATAGAAAGATCACTCCTTGATGTATAAGTGCTCACATCACCATTACCCCTCTTCAGGTAATGGGAAGTATTTTGAGTTCGGAAAAAATGTGACAGAACTTTCTCGCCAACCTAATACATATTTTTCATACTCCCTTTTCGAGCGTTCCCATAAGTTAATGAAAGCTAAAAGCAAAAAAAAATGTCTGAAATGCCATATCACTGAGGTTCTCCGATATTGATTTTTCATGTGCTTTCTGTTTCAGGCAAGCTACTCCCCCTTCCCTCCCCCCGCTCGACATCATTACATGCATATAAGGCAAGTGGTGTTGAATTTATCGGTCTGTCATCCTCGTCCACATTCCACCTCCACCTCCATAACTTGCTGGAATCAACTCCTTTCTGATGCTGTGTCCTTCATTATGAATCTGGTGACCTTCCCATTCTGACCCCCCCCCCTATCAAATCTTATCAGCAGCTCACAGTTCCTGTCACCCTCCAAAGATGTTCCTGTCCCATGCCCTATATCATATCTTGGAATCCTACTTGATGCTGTCACCCGCACTATGAGTATAGTGCCTTCTAACGCCACTCATCGAATCCCCCCCAGTGGTGTTCCCGGCACACCCACTACATCACTTTCGGGAGCCGATGTATCAAGTAGGATTCCAAGATATGATATAGGGCATGGGACAGGAACATCTTTGGAGGGTTACAGGAACTGTGAGCTGCTGATAAGATTTGATAGGGGGGGGGGTCAGAATGGGAAGGCCACCAGATT
>MU966709.1:0-19978 GCA_036418165.1 Cooperia oncophora
AAAAAGGAGATTCGAGAAGAAGATGATGATTGGGATCGCCCTGGTCCAAGCAGCTCGATTCCGGCTAGTAATCTCACTAATGGACGCTGCAATGGAGAGCTCAGGACGAGGCTAAGGCGGAACGGAGAGGTATTCTTTCAGACCTTCCACGTGTTACGGATAAGCTCATTATTCACTTGAAAGAAAACTCTGGAAATGCGTTACATTTCGTAAGTTTATAATTTTAAGACGAAGCGAGAGAATGGAATACATTCGAATGTAAACTGCAGTCTGAGTTCTCCAGCCTCATCTGCCATGTCGAGCATTACTGAGGAAGTTGAGATTGAGCGGCACTACCGCGAAATCGGGAGTCGTATCGTGAAAATGCTTGTTGAAAGAGGTTAGTTTTTGGGTAGCATCGACAGGATGTGGATGATTGCGTCACCACTGTGTTACACATGCCATTTGAATAGCTGGTCAGTCGATATGTATTGCATCGTCCCACCAGTTGCTTCGTTTGCCACACATTTTTTGAAATCACTTGTTCTTTCTGTTTGGAAAATTTGGCTTTTTCTGAATTTCAACGATTAGCAGCTTCATGTTCAGGTTTGATACCTTCGTCCACAGAGCATGTTTATCGCGAAATTGCGACCAATTCGGTTCCACGTGAAGCATCCGTCAGCCATGAAGGAAAGGAAGATGATGATGACTCGGATTTGGTATTTTCTATCATGCTGCTTTTCATTTTACAACAGACGTAACTGCTGATATTTCAAGGAAACTCGTCCTCTTACAGGATGAAGTTTCGGAAGAACTGCTTCGATGCCAAACTGAGTTGCAGGAATTGGAACCTAGGTTACGAGGAGTAATTTCTCACTGCTGGAGTAAAGTACAAGCAGAGTTTGCTTACTGGGAAACTTCGAAACAGTTGGATGATGCTGATTTGGATGTGAGTTCCGGTAATTATTCTCAGTGAGAGAATTGGATAGCGTCCTTGGCAAACTCTTCTTATCGTGTTTCGTGTTTATGAAAATAACGCGTCTCTTGAGTAAGTCTTGAGAGAACCGTAGATTCCAGTAAAAGTAAGCGTTAACTTCTACTCTACACCCGACTTCATACTTTTAGGAACGTCCATGATACTCTAGCTTGCCGCTTCATTGTTTGAAAATAACGCTGTACGCTCACCTGCAATATAAATTCTTTGCACGGGTGAGCTGAGCAGGTACGCAGCTGTCTGACCGTGTCAATTTCGCTGCGCGGAATATGTGAGAATGAAAGTGGTGGTTGGATGTCCTTTTATTATTCCGCCCGCACATAACGAAACAAGCCGTCTAGTAAGGTTATATGCAACACTGTTGCTCCCTCGCACGTTTGACTAGAGTTCTTTGTTTTTTTTAGTTCTTTGGCTTCGTGCTTGTTCAGCGTGCCAATGGGAGTCTTCTTTGGGAATCTGTGAAACGCGAGGGGCTGCAGGCCAGTAGGGCGTTTAACCTGGTTAGACGGCAGGTCATGCGGCGTGTTGCGTGCATGTGGTGTAACGTGCGTGTTGACTTATGAAGAAAAATTTTCACTTACACTCTACTTCGCTGCGGACGGTTGGGCGTGTCAGCCAGTATGAGTGTGCACAGCGTCAAGGCCGTTCTCTGCCTTCTTGTTGAAGCGCGCATGCGACAAAAAGTGGTAGAAAACGAGTAATACGATCGATATGATACCATATCATTTGTTCGCTTTAAAAACGGGTGGCACCGCGCCAAACGCCGCCGCACTGACACACCCAACCGTCCGCAGAGAACTACACTACATCCGTTCCTTCCAGCTTCATTCTCACGCACTTCGTGGCGGCGAAAGTGGCGCGCTTCTACAGCTGCTGACCTGTTCATAACATACATGGGAACGATCCATCACCTTGGTGAACGTATGCGCCTCCAATTTCGAATGTCTCAGGACTCAGCATCCGGTGCCTAGATGAGTGTCGATAGGAGAACGCATGAGAGGAAGTGTTGGGGAGTAAGAAGGGAATGTCATAGATCATCTACTGTCTATTACTTAGAGAACCAAAAAGGATAATAATGAGTAAAATCTACAATTCGAAGGGCGCCCGTAGGGCTAATTTTGCTGGCCGTTGTGTTGGCGTTTACTGGAAGGAATGAGAAAAATACCGCACAGTTTCTACTATTTTATATAGTGAAGAGCTTTTAATACTGTGGGAGTTTTCCAATCCTTTGCTATTTCTTGAAATGCATAATTATTTAAAAATGTCCTCAAAATAGTTTCCGTTTCAATCAGCATGAACGATCCATTACGATGAAATAGTCATATTTGCTGATTATTGCTGGGTGACTGCATTACGCTTGCTCGGATTTCATCTGCAATATGGATACTGACCGCATTTGGAGAGAAAGGCGCAGTAATACGAAGGCAGTCCAAGAAAGTATTCCTCGGTATTGGGATAATAAAGCAGTAAAAAGGAATTTGAACCATTCCAATAGGTAACGACACTCTCTGAGGGTATAAATACAAAATTTCATTTAGTTATCATCAGTGTTATTTTAGTTATCCTGGTGAAAGAAGGCCAGAATGACTGATGCGACAGTGTTGAGAAAGTGACCTACTAATATTTTTGTGAATAGCGTTTCCCTTTTTTTACGATGAAGAGCTGAAAGCGGCAGTTAACGCAGTTAACCCACATTTCGTGGACAAAGAAGAAAATGTTCTTCAGAGGGTATAAAAAAAAACTGAAAAAAAAATAGTTTCTTGAGCAAACAAGTGCATTGAGGTTATGGGAGAGGGGACTATATTGAAAAATAAATTTAATTCAGAATTTTCTGAAATAAAGTGATTTATTTCGGGACAACTGGCCTGACGAAGGTGCTACGCACCGAAATATTGCAAGTTAAGATATATTATAACAAACTTTTGAGACTTTCACTGTCTTTTGAGTTTTTTGGAATAAACTTTTGGAGTTTCACATTGTTGTTACACACTCAGATAAGAAATGAGACTCCGGGACAGCACCATACTCAGAATTTTCTGCCTTTTCCTTCATACCTATACTGAAAATACATTGAACACCCCTGGTATATTCTTTCATATATTGTCGGGTGGCTATTGTACTGCTGTTTCACCACAATAATAGTAATAATAATAATAGTAATAATAATAATAATAATAATAATAATAGAATAAGAATAATAATAATATGATATGATATGGTCTATTCGAAAAATGCGTGCGCTCAGGCTTCTGTCCAAAAAATGTTATGCTTGTAGTTACAGCTGTTTTATTTCAGCTGTTTCGTCTTGGTGTAAATATGTACCGCGACCTTCCAACTCGTCGCATCCCCACGAACACAGAACTGCCCACTTTGCGCGCTGCACTTCGAAGGCGTAACCGAAAAGCTCGTCAGCATTATGGTTGTCACTATAAAAGACTTCACAAGTACCGAAAATGTATCAAGTAGGTAGATCAAACTCTTTATTCATATTCAGTACAATCTCTGTTGACAAGTAGTTTTCTGTGATAATTTATTACATCTGTCATTTGTCAACACTATGTCAGTGTCATCGGATTCATGCTGAAAGTATTATGTTTTTCATTTGTTGCGGTTTACAGTAGTACTGGCCTTTCAGTTTGTATTTTTGTCCAAATACTGTGCGTCGTTCGTTCCATACAGGTTTGTCATCAACGAGTTTAGTCCTTTTTCTTCTGCTCCGAAACACTTTCTTGTTACATCCCATACTTACGGGCCTACCTCAGACGTGGATTCATCTACCCTTGAAATGCGCGAGTCGATGCTTATATCATACTGTTAACTGTTAGTGTTTTGATCCTCTTCTAAGGTTTTATTCATTTCCTTCTGTTTCTATACTTATGGGTCGCCCCATACCCAGTGGAAGCAGAATGAACTAGCCTATAAAACGATTTGATTTGGTGGGTGGTATATTGGGATCTTGTGTAAAAATTTCTTCATACTCCTGTTCTGAACAGCAGAATCAGTGCGGAGGGTTTTCTGTGCAGTTTTCACGTTCTTTTCGGCGGTGTTACACTTATATGGGCATACCATGTACTTTCCACTGATGAAAGGACTGGAGTTTCCTCCCTGAAGGTTAGTTACTAGTAATTCATTGACACCAATCCCAACGTTTTATTGCATCTAACACTCAGCATTCGCAAAGTTTTAGTCTCTTCTGGGTTTACAAATTAAAAATCTTTCATGAATGTACCGAACGTCTATCGATATAGGAACATCTCAAATCGTTGGTATCATAGATCTAATAATTTATATGAGGTAGTGAGGCATCTAATGGTTACGGGACGTCTACAGTCGTGTTGGTCTTGTCATCGCCGACATTTCCTTGTTTTATATAGTAGTGATCTCCATAAATCGATTACTTTTCCCCTTTTCCTAGTTGTTTCCTCCCTGTTTTCCGAAGTCATCTATACCTGCTCGTTATTGGCAACGGATACAGTCGAGTTTGGCCCAACACCCTGCTCTCCTATTTACTTGTATATATTTCTTGTGCATGATTTTTTTATAATTCTCAATGTCTTACTCTTCGCTCTGCACACCGACCTTGTCATACTTTGCATGTCTATTTCTGTTCATAAATAAGGTTGGACTCTTTAGAAATTTTTCTCTGAAAGAACTTTCTGCAGTACTATGTTATACTGCATAAATAGGAACTGATCTCCTAACTCAATTACTAGCTATTTTCCTAAACAGTGTTTGTTTGAATCGAATTGTGTTAGTGTCTGAGCAATTGTATTTGTACATATTAATAACTATTTGTATCGTTTTAAAAGTATTCCAATAAACAATAGTGATTTTTTTTGTTGTAGGTCCGCAGGGTTTACGTCCAAAATTATTTTGAGGTATGTTACGTTCTAATCGTGTATACAGGGGGGGGGGCAAAAAAGTCACTTTTCTTCATTGACTTTCGAGGCGCTATAAGTTACACTTTATTAAATTCTGATCGGACATTTTTACCACCATATTAAAGAGCATATCAAATACTATCATGACACTCCGCCACAGCCTTCTGGACGAGCGCCATCGAGAGATTCTGGCACGCGACCGCGATGTGGTGCCTGAGATCAGCGAGATAGTCGATTTCTCCGCCACCGTAGACCACCCTATTGAACTCCGCGAACCGGGTAATTGAGGGGATTCAGGTCAGGTGACCTACTTGGATATTCCATCTTCTTTAGGTACTCAGCCCCCTTCCATTCCAAGTAGGCAGTGTTTCTCCAACGCCCTTCGATTTCATGTGGTGGCACTCAATGCTGTAGCAGTACAAAGTTTCCAAGAAGGTACGGGCGACCACATGTGAGGAGGATATTCTTCACGAGTTGCCCAATGTAACCGCCAGCGCTCACCTTCAGTCCGGGGTCCGGTCTTTCCATTCCAGGTACGTCCGGTCCATACCATCAACCCGCGCCTTGGCGACTGTGGTGAAGATGATGTCCTAGACCGTGGCGACGTTGTCGGAGCTGCTCGATGTTGGAGGTCATCCAGATCGAGAGTACTGGTCTCCAGGTAGCTATCCATGGGTGACTCCATACTAGAAGTTTCGCAGCTGTTTGGAGGTGACATGAATTCCAAAGGTCTTCTCCAGTCAGGCTGCGACTGGAGATGACTTCATATTTTGGTGTACATGAAGGTGATGGGCGAGAGCCAGCTCCTGCGAGGAACATCTTGGGTATCTTCCGCCCTGGTACTCGTATCCACGTCCTCTGTCTGGGCAGCGAAAACTTTGCTGATATGTGACTCGGTCGAAGTGACTTTTTTTTGCCCCCCCCCTGTAGAAGCCTCAGGCAGAGGTAGTATACTAGCGAGCGATACGCTTACCGTGCGCACTAGCTGGGTGACAAACTTCGGATCGGCTCTCGCTCAGGCCAACTGAGATTTCTACCCACTGGGACGGTAAATTGGTACCAGCCTGGAAGAATACTGAATCGGATGGTCTCTGCAAGTCATTGCATAGGCCACATCGCATTCATTAGGTTACAGCATTCTAAATGGAGGCAAAATGTGTGCCGCAGTCAGTCAGTAAAGAAGGGATCGAACAACGAAGACTTTTTTTAACGTAGCCCTTAAGCTCGGTGGAAGGTTGGCCTGCACCACCCGCTCTTGGCCACTTCACTGGCAGTGGTGCGGCAGCAGTCCATGTGAGGTCAACTGTTCATAAATGAATGTTCACACAGACGAGAAGACGACAGGTGGTGAAGAGCTACAGCGCAGAGGAATTATAAGCTACCAGGACCCACGTTCAAAGAGAAAGGGGTTACTTATTTTTCTAGGATAGTGTTTTTTTTTTGTTCCTCGGTGACTGGTGTAATCAGTTCAAGGGGTCTACAAGCTATATAAGGAGCTTGTGTAATAAAAAAATCATGGCTAGCCTTGTGGTTAGAGTGTGAAACCGAGGTTGCCGGCTACCAGTGCTTCGGTCAAGCGTTCTACATTGACGTGCTGAATTTTCACATTGCATTACTTCTATGGTTGAATCAATGGAGTTAACCACTCATTAAGCACGAAATGTTGTATTTGACCATTATTTGCTATGAACTCGCCGTAGTCTGCTTCTATTCGGAATCGTAAGGGTCCTGAACCAATGTTATTATACGATTAACTCAAGAAGAGATTCACTAATGTATGAAAAAGCTCCACTTTTCCAACCACTTCTCCACTAAAAAGTTAGGCTAGTCTAAATGCTTGTGCTAAAGTATTCACATTGTGTAGCAAAGGTGTATCAGTCCGAAAAAAAGAGTTCAAGGGTGGTCTTTGCATGAGACCCAACAGTTTTGGTACGAGGGAAACATATGAAAATTCCATTTCGATTGAAATACTATTCCGATTAAAACTTTCAGACATATAATGGATTATCGTGTCCGAATATTGCTATTACCGGCAGTGTTTTTCTTCTCGGTGCAAGGTATAGGTAAGTGTTTTTGGATTATGCTCTCAATTGACCTCTACTGAACATCAGATGTTCTACTTTTTTTTCTCAGTGGACTCCTTATAAGAATTACTCGTCATCCTTGTGATATAGGCTCGCTATCTGTCCAGGATGCTTAATGGGAATTTCCTGATTATTTTCAAAGGCATAAGGCAATATAAGTTTGTAATCGGTCTGAGATGACAGCAGTGGTGGTATATAGTGGGGAAATGAAGCAGAGCGAGATGAAACGGCCAAAGCGGTGGACGAACGCAGCTTGAAACGAGCTTTCCATTGGCATCGTGCCAACAAAAAACTCGTTTCAATAGCTATATCTGCATGTATCTATTCATATATCCATGCAGCTTTGCAGTCGCCTTGTATCATTTGCACTTCGTAAATGAAGCGATGAGAGTGTCAGCATCGATATGGCTGTTTGTTCATTTGTGGACGGCTGCGATAGGCATCCGGGCTGGCATATTGCTTTGTGCGCTATAAGGGCACCTTTGGTTGCAAAAAGCTTCATAGGGCACAATATCCTTTCGTGCTAAGAGTGCTTAATCTACATGTCTTGTCAGTTTATCGTGGTACTTGCCTTTAGTGTAAGTTACTAGTAAAAGTAGCAACCCAGTTATGCGGGCAAAATGCGTGGTTCCTTTTTCACGTTGACGAGGGAAGTTCGCAAAATGTTTTCCACATTTGGGATACCTTTATATCCAATGGCGTCTATATCCGATGATTAGGGGTGCAAAATACCGTTTCTTATAGCTTTTGGCTATCCAACTGTGGCTGTTTTATTGTAGTACATCCAAAATCTGATGAATCCTGTGCTACGTGTATTCCAGAAATCTATAGATGTCTGTTTCTTTAATATGCGTGGAGCTGTAGAGACAGAATCTCTTCAGTGGGCATTAAAAAAAACGTCAAACAAATAAAAACTGGGCTAGGAGAACAACAAGTGAGGTTGTATTGCTGTACCAGGTTGCCTGTACCCCGGGCGCCTCGTGACCAAGTGGGAAACCACTCACTGCATACACCCTGACACCCATTTGTAATAAAAGGAAGAGTCGGAAGAAATTCTGGTCATTGAACGTTCAAGTAAATGACACTGAATATATAATAGTTTACTTGAGATACGTCGATATAACTGACAAGCATTACCATAGATGCCATTAGGCCTATTGGTTCTACAACGGCCCATTGAAAGCTCAACCCGTGCGTCGAGTGAAAAATTAAATTTGCGTGTATTTCTGTATTACTGTATCCCTCCGCTCTTCGACACTCATCAGTGAAACTCTGTTTTAAAAAAGTTGGGAAGGACCATAGTGACAGCTAGGCTCCGTTTCGTTTGTCTTCTGGTTATATGTGGAGGGAAGGAGAGGGGAGGAGGCGGGGGTAGTTGGCGCAAGTTCGGTAGTTCCCAACACCTATTTACCAATTTCCCTTATTTTCCTGTTTTTCAATAGGGAAAATTCCTGTCGGGCGGTGAGGGGTGAGGAGTATATAGTGCACATGGAATAGGAAAAATCACGAAAAGTCAACAAAAATCACATCGCGGCAAATTTCTCTCAGAACCACATACGACCCCCCCCGCGTTTTACACAATGTTGCTCTACCCTGTTTGGCACTTCCGTTTGCTCCTCCTTGTCACCCCATTGGAACTTCATGCGGGTGTCGCTGCTTTTTCATTGGCCCCCGCATTTATAATTTCCAGCGGTCAAAAGCGGTCCCCGTTGCGAGTTTTCCAACAATGATGAATGTTAATTATAAAAAAGGGTGTGGGGGCACAAAGATTTTCTTCACTTTAAATGGGCTTCTCGTTCTTATCATGTTTTTAAGCTAGACTGTGTAAGTGAATGCACAGTTTTCCAGTAACTCAAGCTGAATAGTAGATTATTTGTTCAGCTTTCCATTCTGTCGAAGAAATTCCCCCGCCACTACTAAAACGCACGGGAACAGTTTCAAAGCCCATCACTACTCTGAAAAGATCTCCGATATCAATTGAAAAGTCAAAGACTCTTCCAGTGAATGGAACCACATTGTCAAACGGTAAGAGTTGCCTACCGAAACCTTGTGTTTTGTTTCCATCCTTCATTACTACACTGAATTGTCTTTTCTTGAAGCAAGTGGAGCAGTCTTGGTGGTGCAACGCAGCCATTCTAGTCAGCCGGCAAGTGCTGAACATGGTTCACTTCCTATGAACAATTCGGTAACAACAGCTTCTGTAAGTGAAGGGCTCCTTGTTTTTGTTCGCGAAACGAGAACAAGCGACTATTTTGTTATGCGGCAACACGTGAGGTGAACCTTAGTCATTTAGGAAAATCGTGCCCAGAATGTCACTGCTCCGAGCATGGCAGCTCCAGAATTCGAAGATCGTAACGAGCAAGATGAAGGAGGGAAAGGAGAGGAGGTAATTGGACTTACAAGGATGCTTACTCGTTCTGACCCATTTCACAAGCTCCTTTGTTTGACAAAGTTGTAATTTGCATAAGAGCATGGACGTCATGAGCTCATAAGCTATACGTATACGTGCTCTCAACCGTGATACAAACGGTAAAGTGGACCTGAAGATAGAAGATCTCGGTATTGTGAGTACGTCTACAGTCGACAGTTCCGGGGTATATTTATTTGACGGTATGAGATGATCCAACGCTTGTTAGTCAGTGTGTATGGAGCGAGAGGTTGAACCGATTCGATCAGCTCCTATGTTGAACTGAAAGAAATGAGTTTTGCTTATTTTTTATTAATTTATTCTGCAGGAGAGTTGCCTTCAAATATCAGGCTGAAGGAGGAATGTTTTTTTTCTCTGGACGTCTATTGTTACCACCGAAAATATCTTGTGCCACGCTTCTTAGTAATATCTAATTATGATGTTAATGAGGTTCACACGAGGTTCACTTCGATAGGATTTTTCCAGCGCTGTATCCTTCGGTAGTGAGAGGGGTGGGGGGGGGGACCCCGCAGTGAACTATTGAGTTTTGGTGCTCACTCGATTTCGTTTTTAAGATGTATAATCGCGGAAAAAAACTGCACCAGTATTGAGGTTAGAAGCTAAGAATATAATGTTGTAATACAATAATATTAATGGTTAAGCGGAGATAGTGTAGTGGCAAGTGGCGCCACTTACCACAAGCGTGGTCTGGGGTTCAAAGCCCGGATCGGCTCCCGCCTGAACCAACGAGTTTTTCGTGCCTGCGGGGAAAGCTAATTAGTAGTAGACTCGTCTGAAAAGATAAAAAAAATCGACTCCTACATCGGCAGCTCCTGAAACCACCCGCAGTTTCCTCTCCCCCCCCTCCCTTCCCGATCGCCGTAATCTTCACAATTCTGTCCTTACAACGAATTCAATCAACCAACTCTTCTTTAGAGTAGCCTTTTTAGGAGTACTTGATTTGAGCAAACAACGTTTTCATGTACATTTTGAAACTTTCAGGTAAAGCTATTAAAAAAGCGAGAATTCGGCTTGTTCCAAGTTTTTTTTACGACTGTATGTACCAAAATCGAGTGCGTGGTCATTGCTACGAACTTTTCTGGAACATGCACGAGACCTGTATTCACTTGATGTATTCGGAATAAGAGGAACTAAGAAGTGCGGTCTGCTAGCACAACCCAAAGCGGTGGTTTATATCGCGGAGCGTGATGAGGCTCCAGTACGTCTCCATTTTTGGTCCATGCTACACTTGATAGTTAAAATAGAATCTTTTTTATTTACCTATCTCATCATGTTACAGCAGTACTAATCCTACTTACTAAATATTATTCATTATATTATCGTACAAAAATACTTCAAAAAATTATTCATTATGTTTCTGTGATAAGTTGCGTTGGGTTTTGAAGATGGACCGGAAATCCATGATGGACTGATTTCTGTCTCATAGCGAGAAATCAAGGCCAATCGAATCATAAACTGGGACCTAACTTTGTCGTGAACTTAATCTGTAGCACAGGGTTAGTGGTAAATAACGATGCAGCGGTAATTTGTGAAGAGTGCCCAGCACTGACGTTAGTAGCAGAAAACTACTAGTTGTTCGTTCCAAGGATGCCGTGAGAGTTGCATAAGCCGTTGTTCATGGCAGCGTCGACCAGCTTCCGTTCTTGACTCGTCTCGCTCTCGTTCTAAATTCAAAACAGGGGAGAGTAAAGGAGAAGGGGTGAAGTTACGCTGAATTTGGCTCAGTTTTCCGGGAGAAGGGGGAGTGTGACTTCCTTCCAGCATACCGGAAAGTGATGCGACTGATATGTTACGCAGAACTGCTGATAGTTTCCGTTGACTAACCTCGGCTGAACAGGCAATGCGGTTGAGGTTGGGAACTGACCAGTACTCGTGAAATGCGTCACGCATTTCGCCTCCAGCATGCAATTCATCAACGTTTCAGTGAACAACAAAAAGACTCCTTGTGTTGCCATTCACTTCTGTCATGAAGCTGGAACTTTCAAAGGAAAAGCTCGGTTGATTGGGGTGAAATGGGATCTCTCAGGTTGTCTACTTGTGATACGGGGTGTCTTATTGGTAGCTCTTTCTACAATCTCTAATTATACTGCTTATTTACAGATACCACGACCTGAAAAGATAGTTAGTGTTGTAATCGCGTTTTCCGTATCCGCGATAGCGTCTGTGTCTGCGATAATGTCAGTGTCACTTAGATGCTTTTCTAGTCAGTCGTGAAATTTGCAGCTGGTCGAGAATTACTTTGGCCTAAAAAAGCTATGATTAGGGTGATTCAACTGCTCCTTGTAAGGTGGACGTAGAGAATGGCACTAGTTCATCTATCGTAAATCAACGTATTACATCGTTGGTATCGTTGCCAGTAAACAAAAAATCTTTCTCCATCTAGGAGAAGTAGCGCCCCGATTTTTGAAGTGCGTAGCTTCTTCGAATGCTTTTTAATAGATCTACAATGTGATTTGCACTATTCCAGAACCCAGATGCGCATGTCGATGAAACAGCAAATGCTGTTCCACCCGCAGATGACGAAACGGCTGGTGAAGGAGTTGCTAAAGAGGACACTGAACCCGTGAAAGGAAAGGATAAGGAGGAGAATCAGCTCGGTGCAATGGTTGAGGATGCCAAAGGGAACATACCTGTCCCGCCTGCTCCCAACAAGGTAAAGCAACACTTCTCGAACATATTGCTTTTTTTCGCTTCTTTTTTATAGTGGGACCGCTTTTGTTTGGCCGATATTTCGAGCAGGCCGTCGCTTTCAGGGGCCTGGGAATGACTTGAACTTTTTCATTCCTGACTAACTCGGTGGAGCGCCCTGCTACACCACTTGTAACGTCTCCTGAGAATTCCCAGATAAGGCCGTATCCTAACGAGTGTGCATAGTTGGTTCCGAGTTGCGACACTGCACGCGCTATCAGAGCATTTCCTAGTTGGTTGGCGTAAGAGAGAAATTTGATGATATTCCTTCTGTGCCAACGAGGTTTCTAGGTGGAACTTTATTATAGGCCTAACGTTTCGACCAGATCGTCGTCCTCAGAGGCCTAAACGTAGCTCAAGATTATAGTTTGCCTTCTGAAATCAATTTATAGTTTGACTTCTAAAACCAAACGCCTCGTCTTCCTACCGTGACAGAACTTTAGGAAATAGACGAGGGTGACGGGCATTTGACAGTTTCGAAGGCAAGTTATAAATCTTGAGCCACTTCTAAGCCTCTAAGGACGACGATCCGGTCGAAACGTAAGGCTTATAATAAGGTTCCATAAAAACCTCGATGGCGCAGAAGAAAATCATCGAATTCACGACAATGTCTACGTTATTCGAGGGGGAAGCTGGAGACTGTAGAGAGAGAGTATGATGTCGCAGCACTGCCGCGTTGAGTGGGTTGGGTCCCGGTGAACTCTCGGTATATCACCTCGCTTGCACGGGCTATTTCGTCGCAATCGCTGCGTTTCGGAGCTAAGTATATAGGGTTTGGAGTGTTTGGCACGCCGCCAAATCCATTCCCCTTCAGCTGTTTGAGCGGGTTAGCGAAAACAACCGGATACAACACGTACTGTCGCTTGCCCAAATTAAAAAAAGCGGCCGAGTTAACGCAGCCGCGCGGATACCCCCATCATCCGCAGCGAAAAAAAAATCATAAATGAGGATTTATGATAATGATGGTGAATGATGATGATGGTAAAGGTTTTCAGGTTTTACTGGCAAAGTAAGTCGTAAAACGTCCAGTCCTCGGTGATATATCGAATGACCGTCTATTGTGTGTATTATGTATTGCTTGTTGGAAACGGTCCAATAAAAGCGGTGCCACCATGAAATAAATGCATAGTAGAGCTGTACAAAGAAATATCCAAATATAAAAAGACCGAATGTGGAATTTGTTTTTGTTAAATTTTACTAGTTGAGTCACCGACATTTCAGTTTCAAACGCACGTTGATTTCGATCAATCGGAAGACTCCCATTTCATGACATTTATTATGGTGGGTGGGCTTCTAGTATTCTGTCTGTATCTGCTGCACCACAACAAGAAAAAAATTCTTGGTGAGTTTAACTTTTGCGATCTGCTTCCCAAACATTTATAAGTTCTAAGTTGTTTTTATTCTTATGTGATTTCTGCGTAATTAAATGCGCTTAATGTGCTCGGCAAGCGTCAGTCGTTTGCCAGTGCCTAACTTATTCAGTACGCTGCCGCTATGCAGTTGTATGTGTTTTTTTTTCAAATAGCTTACATCATTTAGCGGGTCTTACAACTTCTGGCCTATTCGCATGGGTGAATAAGCCTGTGTACAGTGCACGCGCGATGAGGATACGACGATTCGCCGTTTTGGTTTTCGCTTTCTCCAGGAATCAGCCTGAGCTGACCTATCTACCTCAAACTTTCCCTTAAAGACAGCCCCGCGATCAACCAAGGTGCAGAGATTCTTCAGAGTACAAGACTGCGGAGCTTGTGGTCATTAAGGATACACCATTTTCGTGGCTCAAAAGCGCTTGGTAATCCCTCCGAAGGCGGAGTCAGAAATTACGCTTCGATGATTTTTTATTACCATGATTCGTAAGCTGTGTACATTGCTAATCTTATCGAGTATGCTTTGAAGAATGAGTCGCAGCAAGTGGCGGGTAGATAGAGAACTCTCTCAAAGTTTGACTGTTTCGGCCATTTTCAATTCCGTGCCCGAGGTCTTATTTAGGGCACTTTCAACTTTTTTTTTCTTCATGAGCAGTGTACTTGCATCATGATCTAATGGTTCCAAGCTCTACAACCCGCAAAAGGCGATCGCGAGTAAATGCTTACATTTCGCTTCCCATGTTTCGAGAAGCATGAGAGCCAATGTAATAATATCAGCTCCCATGCAGCTTGAACGAGCTGATTGCATTTGTGCACGTTCAAGCAGGCGTAAAGATGTAACAGAATAGGAAAGGAGAATAGAGTAGTAGAGCGTTTTTCCTCATCAAATAAAAATGAAACAGATGAAACATCCTCATTCTTACACAGATTTTGACTGTGAACAAGCCCACCAAATTAATATTGGAAAGCTGTTTGAAGGCAAGTTGCGCCACCTGAATAAATTCCCCCCAAGACGACTAGGATCAATACTCCTTCGGCCATGATGGAAATTCCGCGGCCCTGGGCAGGCGCCTTCAGGTGCAACGGCCATGTTTTGTGATGCATTCACAACGGGGGGGGGGTCGTATTTGCCCGCGATGGAGGGGGGGGGCGTAAACGCATGGCCCCCAGCTACCTATGAAACCGTAGAAATTGAATCCTGAGCAATTTCCTCACAACAAAATCAAACTCAACAAAACAAAATCAAACTTAACAAAAACAAACAATCAAAATACTTAACATAATATATAATATATAATATATATAATATATATATATAATATATATGATACTATCATATATATATATATAATACTATATTAATATATATATACTATATCAGGGTATAGGGCTATAGCTCACTAATACTATCATATATCCTATACCTATATATATAATACTATAAAATCCATCTCACCAACCAGCTGGCGAACCGGCGACTATGGATTACTGTTGAATTTTGGCTGTTCGGCGGGTCAGCGCGCTCATACAAGACGCAGTTGCTCCGTGCGCGGACCTATTTCACGGTGGTGGAGCCAATATCAAGCGCAAACGCAGTTCGGAAAAGTAGCCCCTGCATTTGAACACCCATAAAACTTCGGGTGAAAGGTTTGAAGCTATCGCGAGAGGCGGTTAACCGGAATGAGTACAGCTAGGTTGGGCTCTTGTCACGTGAATCGGACGCGGATTTCAAAAAGCATCTGTTTCCGGCGCTTCCAGAGATTTTCCCCGTTGTGATCATCTTTGTGATCCGTCTGTGATCATTTTTGCGAACCGCGAGTCGCTACGCTTTGGACGTCCATGGCAAGCTTCATACACGGCCTTTCGTAAAAAAAGAACTGTGCCGGAAGCTTGAAGATTTCTACTTTCCAGCAGGGCTTTAATTTTCTTCCTAGGCCTGCTATTCGAAAAAATTCCCCGTTGTGATCATTTCGTAACCATCCCCCGACACGAAAAATCAGCCCCTCCGAGGCCATGAAACTTCCAGTTGGCTTGAAGACTTTGGTATGTTTCTAAAACACATGTTTTCGCAAAGGGTATCAGGAAATAGGCCATTGGGCGCCAATTGGCATCACCTCTGCAATGCGCCATGCATGGGGCTTTCACGCAGGTGTTTGAAAGGTGTAACTTCTAGATAGGGCTTCCCAATTGCAAGCAAATGTGCTCCTGCAATCAGAAAAGTCCGAGAATGTACTTTCCTCTGTTTATTCATCGTCCAGTCGTTAAGTCCTTTCCCATTATAAATTCATGGTGTCCTTGTGGGCGGCGATGGTAGCTCCTATCATCGCCCCTTCCTCGTAGGTGCTGTCAGTATGCTACACCAGCGCCAGAGTGCTGGACGTCTGGACGTGCTTGGGACGTACGTAGGTACTGCGACCTCCCCCCCCCCGCTCGACAGCAAAATTTTGTAAAAAAAAACCAGAAATTTTTTGGGGAAAAATAGACAAAGTGGGTTGGGAAGAAAGTTCAGAGGTAACATGGGGAGGGGGTCGTACTTGAAGATGGAATTAGGGGGGGGTCGTATTTTTCAGAAAATGATCACAACGCAATGGCGTGCCCTGCAGGCGCTACAGGCGGTTTCCCTGAGGAAGCTGCCCTTATAAGGGCCCTATCAGGCCACACACTTTACGTCCCAAACGCCCGCCACGCCCGCCCGCCCGAAAATGGAACGAAAGTTCACTGACCGCTCGTATACAGTCATGCTAAGAAATTATGGCGCGCAAGGGATTGAGTATGAAGCGGCCCCGGGATGCTGGCATACAGTATATGGTCTTACCACATATTGCGAGCCGTATCTTCGATAGCCGGTTGAGTGGGTAATTGTCCTTCGCCGAAACCGCGTCCGGAAATCGATACAAGCTGAAACAGAGGCTTTTTTGCGATTTTGACCGTTTCACTCCGTTCTTTCGCCATTTCCCCACTATACAGCGCCCTACTAGCATTTTAGGCTAAGTAGGGAAACCATCGTGCCAACTGCCTTTAAGCAGCAGTTGTAGGGATTATTGCAGTCTGTCTGCGATAGGGGACGGATCTATAGTCTCATGAATAAGATATCTCGATTTCCCTTCCTTCTCTCTTACTAGATCCTCGTGAAATGTGAAAGATCTATCGAAACACTCTTTTCAATGAAATTTTCCAGGTCTCGTCTTTGAAGGGCGAGCGCCAGCTCATCATCGAAGAAACGTACGTTACAGAAGATTGTCTCAGCGTGACGAACATGACAAGGAAGACGTCATCTATTGAAACTGAATTGCCATTCCGCTCCTTGTGAGGACCCACCATAATAGCTTTTATTGATCTTGCTAGAATAGATTTTCTGAAGACTACCTTAAATAGAGCCTTTTTGCTAGAGTTTATTCTGGATAGAATTGCCTTCTTTGCGTATTCCTTTTTTGAGGACTCATTACATAGTATGCTTTACATATATTTTTTTTCCTTTTTTCTTGCTGATATTTTGTGCATTATATAATGAGGCAGATGAGATGCATTGATGAATCTACAATGGGACATATTACGGTTAAAGGTCAAGAACTACTCGTGTACTCTTTTGTAGGTATTTTGTGCCTTGCATGTAAAAATATTCCTGTTCTGTGATGATCCCATGTATTACTGTGGGAGATTTGTTTTGTGCAATAATGAAGACTTTTCTTAACTTTCACGGCGTAATTCTATGTAGAACAGGGTACAGCATCGTTGTGCGAAACCCATCGAGGGGGCCGCACATGACCGCTAAGGAGGTGAAGGGGGGGGGGGGTCGTAAACGTAGGGTCGATGACACAGAACAGCGCAAAAGTTTTATCGCTCTCGTTTTGTGAAGCGGAACCAGCGTGTATGTGGAGAACGAATGGATGTGTGTGGAATACTACGAAATATTCGAAAAATCAACCAAGAATATTAGTAGTTAGCATAAATTCCTGATTATGCAGATGACTAAATAATACAGCCCAAACAGGTGCGGTCGTATCGAGCCCAAACAGGTGCAATCGTATCGACCTTTCCGAACCCTATGAAAACACTTAAATGAACAAAAACTAACCAGTGATAGTGACACCATTTCATCACCTCTGCGTGGGAGCGCAGTGCACGGAGCACACTCAGGTGGAATTGGTCGGTCATAATCAAACTATTCTTTCACTCAGTCCAACGGGAAAACGTGTTTCGAAGACACATCGCGGTTTCCGAATGGTTATTCTCACAATGGCACAAAGGGAGCAGAGCTTTCGACCCTCAGAACTGGCCATCGAAAACTCATATGAGATGTCTTCTCACCTAGAGGTACTCTGTTGGCACCCCCTAGAAAAGGGAAAGATTCCATTTCTCAAAGAAAGGGCCGCGAATGAAAATAGTTAGAGTCATCCGAAGAATTAAAACTCGCGTGCGATTTGCCATTAATCCGTCCGAAACCTATGCGAGATTATTTCTCGAAAAGTGGAGATTCGAATTACGGCTAGTCCGCCTTCCATTTCCCGGAAGCTCTGAACCTGAAGACGTTTAGCCATTAGAAGACGCTCTGCAGTCTCCACCCTACCAACAACAAATCTGCTTCAGCGCTGGAGATTTGGCGCTGAAGGATCACAGAGGCCGCACGCGCAGCTGCAAGGTCTTGAGCGTGTCTAATTCTTTTCGTTGCGATGCAATGTTAGAGCTAGTTTAGTTTGGACTAGGGAGATTGACCGGGACCCTCCTTTGACCGGGGGTCGTACTAAGAGCGCGTTCAGACTTCGCGATCGCGCGATCGCGCTACTGTGGGTGAAATTACACCGGGAGGGGGTCATGTTCGTTCATGTTCAACTCAACTCAACAAACAACAACAAAGTTCTGGGAAGGGAGTCGTACTGATATCACCATTTCTCACATCACGATGCTGTATCCTGCCTCCAATAGGCAGTTCCAAAAACGATATAAAAGTAAGTTCGACCTTTTTTGATGTCTTTTATTCCGTGTTCATATTCGCAATACTGACGTTGCAGAAACCGTTGAAAGGAAAGGTTGTGTATAGACCTGGAGGATGGCAGAACAAACAAAGCAAACACAATTGTGAATCAGAAGAAAAGTGAAGTATCTGAGGACATGGGGCAAGAGATCGGGGGAACGAGAGGAGAAACAACATCACCTCGCGCTGTGAAAGTGTCTGCGTGTCTTATTTTTGGAACAAGATGTTCAATACTCCGCTTGAACGTACTCAGATGCAAAATTCAGTATAATAATTAGCATATTGTATATTTAGTACTATTTTACATAGGAAATAATAAATAACTCAAAGATATTTCGAAACGTTCCTTAAAATTAGGAGGGCGTTATGTACACAAAGGAAGAAAGGAAAAGGAAAAACCGAGAAGCGAGGGAACAATAAATATGAACGAACATGACCCGCCCCCGCCCCCCTCCCGGTGTATTCACCCACAGTAGCGCGATCGCGCGACCGCGAAGTCTGACACGCTCTAACACCGCCATTTCACACATGCTGCCCGATGCTGTACACTGTTTACAGATCAAAGGTACACTGAGTGATCATCTGCTAGTTGAATCCCTCCTATATGCGAAATGAGCAGGCCCGCAGCTACAGAAGTGTACCACTTGCACCACTCGAGTATGGGCGGAATAAGGCTGCAGGATCATGATGGCTACGTTTTTTGTGCATTCGCCCGCCGTTCAATATTGAGATTATGTCACGAAACGCACACGCTGCACGTCGGCTATACGCATAGCCGTGGACGTACGCGCTTCTTTCTGCATCCACTCATGTATGGCTGGAGCGCCATTTCTCTCTGCAGCTCAATTTTGGCAGCGCAACCATCTCTGGTCATGCAGGTCCCCTAGTCAACGTGATGGCAACATTTCCGTATAGATCTGCACTTCTACAAGGCCAATCCTTCTTCTACTGCTTGCACTTCTACTTGTCAGAGATGTTTTTTTTTTTCGAATTGGATCGTAGGGCTACGCTGTAGTTGGTCATGAACAATTTTAATCAACAAGGTGGCAGGGATGTTTCAGCAGCCGATGTTTCTCATCGCTTGCCCGCGTAGACTTAGGACAACAACCAGGGTTTACCATTTGTGAAATCATGGTTGCGCATGATGGAAATGGCTATTGGCGAGGTGGTGAAAAGTGGCGAGATATGACGGAGACGACGGAGAACTCACCAAACACGAGCACTCACCGATGGTGGTGCCATGAATATAAAGCGAATGTGCTACTGAGCTTTCCCATGATTAGTGGCGCTTTTTTTTATTAGGGTGTCCACAAAGTTCGTTGGCCATTCGTTTTTTCAGAGCTGGTAAAGATATCTCACCAAGTTGAACTTACCGGTCCATGATATAATCTCCATGCATACCCACTACCTTTCGCCAACGATCGGGTAGAGAGGCAACTCCATCCTCCCAAAAGCTGGCCGGCCGCGACTCGGCCCAGTCCTCGATCACGTCCTCGAGGTCGCGCTCGTTCTTCAGCTGTTTTCCGTCCAAGAAATTTTGCATGGACCGGAAGATGTGGTAATCGCATGGACTAATGTCCGGGAG